>VMDR010007179.1:0-41773 GCA_007922815.1 Macrotus californicus | reverse complement strand
GCATCAAAATGTGTAGATCAAGGACCGACAGAACCCCACTAGTGTTTCGTTTAATCCCTTTATTTCAGGAGAAGGAACACAGAAGATTTGTTTATGCAACAGATATAATTTAATAATATTACATGCCCTAAAAAGAGTAATTTAAAAAAAAAAGAATTCATGTGTCAACACAAGAGTTTTGGAAGAGAAGTTGGAGACCCAGTGGGCCAAAAGGAAATCTCATCAACGGCCCTGAGGAAAAGCAATACCTCACACACCACCAGTGTGGCGACCACTGGTGATCTCACCTTACTATCTGACCACAATGAAGTAGGAAAATAAAAGTCAGTAATAAATCTCAATGAAGTTTGTTAAATACTTAAAAGTATTACTCTCGATTGTTACTGTATCAAAAGGAAGCAAAAACATCATTAGAACGTAATCACAGACACCAGTGTGTTCAGAAGTAAAGGCACATCTTTTAAACATTGTACTAATGTAAAAGGAAAAACAAGCAGACCATGATTCAATGAACAAGATTCATAAAAGGACAAAGAGTTTTCCTAAAGAAAACAGGAAAGATATTAATGAGATTTTTTTTTTAAAAAAGGACAAATGAAAAAAACAGCATTACTCATCAACAAATACAAGAGCTGACCTTTTGAAAAATAAAAATAAAAACACCTAATAAAGTAAACAAAAAGAACACCAATGAAATAAATTCTAAATATTAAGGCAGTCATAAAAACCAATAAAAGGAATTTTTATACTATTAGGAAATCTACACCTAATCTGTATCTATATAACTATCTGATGGTTGTCAGATGGGAGGGTGTTTCGGGGGACTGGGGGAAGAGGAGAGGGGAGTAAGAAGTACAAATTGGTAATCAAGAATAGCCAATGGGATGTGAAGCACAGCACAGGAAATGGAGTGGCCAAAGAACGTATACACGTGACCCATGGACATGAACAGTGGTGTAGGGATTGCCTGTGGGAGTGGAGGGGTGCTCAGTGGAGGGGGACAAAGGTGGAAAAATGGGGAACACTATAACAGCATAATCAATGAAGTATAATGAAAAAACAATTATATTAAATACAATGATATTATAGTTATACATAAAACTATATATAGTAATTGGCCAATAAATTTGAAAACCTTATGAACATGGTTCTGGAGAATATAAATGAAAAAATTAAAACAAAAAAATGTATTGAAGAATTACCTCTCAAAAGGCATGAGGGCCACATGCTTTCCTTCAAACTTAAAAGGAAAGTGATCCCAAGAGTCTCCAGAGAAAAGTTGCAGAATTTTACAATTTATTTTGTGAATTTAACATCACTTGATAACAAAACTGGCATAGATAGAGGTCAATTTCAAGGTTAAACCAGCCTGGGTTCAGAAGCCTGACTCTTTAGTTACTATATGTGCTATCTTACACACAACAAATAAGTGAAATAAAACATAAGGAAAATTTAATAGATGCTGCTCAGCTGCCATAAGCACACAATTAATGTTAGCTGTAACAATAATATAGAACACACACACACACACACATTTTAAAGAAACCTAAAAATCTTACTCAGGAAAATAAACAAAAAGGCATAAAATAAAGTTTTCTAAAACTAAATCAATAGCATATTAAAGACATTTAATTCGTGAATATAAACAGAATAAGAAATCTATTATTCTAAGAAAGTATATCAACAATCTTATAATGAGAAACTATTAATCTCAACAGATACTTAGAGAACACCCATTCCTAACAAACCTTTGTAAGACCAAAAATGCTTCATAGGTTCAACGTGCAAAAGCACGCACCAACGGAAAGTGAAACGAAAGGTTAAAAGAAAATCCCGAGAGAACAGGGACCTAGATAGGAAAGCTTGCTCTCGTTCTTGATACTGAACAGTTCTGAATGGCTGGCTGACACACTAGAAGTGATATTTTATTTTTAATACATTTCATATGTCTAACGTCACTTCATCCAAGCAACAATCTGGTGATTCTAGATTGTTACCCCAAATTTCAGAGACAGGAACTGAAGCTCAACAAGATTAAGCAACAAAATTTCATTTGTTCAAGGCTACCCAGGTAGTAATTGGTACAGAAGCAGGGCTGAAACCGAAGTCTGTCTGACTCCAAAACATGAACTTACAATGACCGACTTATACTGCCTTCCGATAAGAACAAACAGGAAAAATACTCAGATGAACACAGGCAAACTTTACTATTGTCAGGTACCACGTAGATATTCCAAAAAACACACCAGGCAATGAGCGATAGCATCGTGCCAATTAGGAAGACTACAGATAAGAAAAACATACAAAAACAATAGCTCTGGTGTAAATACACAATAACCAATTAAAGGCATAGTGGAAACAACAAAACAAATACCTATTTACTATTTCAAAAGAAATAAATCTAAACCTAAAGGTACAGAACCAAAGACGTGCCTAAAGCTTTATGAAACCAGAGACAGATTTCCTGGCAGGAAAACCAGCTGTGACAAAGAAGCCAAGCTTCACGCAATTGCCACTGCTTGCCCCTGGGGTTGTTTTTGGGACATGGCAAAACGTTTCTAAGTTTTATCTGGAAAAATGAACAGGCAGGAATGTTTTAAAAAAAGTTTAGGAAGTGGAGTGATACTGTAATGTCAAAAAAATTGACAGTTTAACAGTAGAGAAAACTCCAGAAGAGACCTTCATAAATGCAGCAACTTAAAACGTTTTTGGAGGAAGTTACTTAACAGATGACATTGGCAAGTGGGACCCCTATAAAAATACAGTTTAGGTCCTCACACTGAACGTGAAAAGAAATGTTAGTTGTTAGACATTAACGTTGAAAAATGAAAGGAGAAAACCTGAGGTGAAAATGTTACTTGGTAATTAAGAGATTTTGAGAGAGGAAAGGACTTTTTAACCTAAGGGATCTTAACCCCATGAGGTTTATAGATTAGAGCAAAATTTGGACTCATTTTAGGGGGGAAGCATACATAGTTTTCATCAGCAGACATAAAATTCTCCAGGAGGTACCAAAAGATGAGGTGTGACTACCTGAAGAATTTATAAAGGACACATATATTTGACTGAATAATCATTAAAAGTAAAGAAAAAAGTTCTCTATGTCAGAGCAGTATGAAGAAAGATTGTGAGCAAATGACAATCGACAAAATATTTGTAATAACTATGGCCAATGGGCAATATGGTAAGTATTTATTTATATACTGATAAGAAAAATATTAACAACGTAAATAATTAGTAGGTGATGTGTAGAGGATTCATACCCTTTTGAGAAACTTTGAAATACATTTCTGAAATTCAGTTTGAATATTAGTTCTTACAGTTTAGGAATTTCTCAATACCCAATTCCCAAAAACTGCACAGAGTCCATACCCACAAAGACCTGAAAGCTTCTTTAATCTAATCGTGCTCGGTTGCAGGTTGAATAAAATGGTTTTTTGTTTTTTTTTTTTTGCTTAAAAAGGAGAGAGAAACTAATGAGGAACGGACAACAAAAGGAACAACAGGATCTGAAGGAAAAGCAACATGCAGATTGAAGACAGTAAAGTAGAAAATATTTTTGCAATAAATACATTGCATGTGTTAAAAATAGTATTAGGAGTTAACTGTACTACTCAAGCATAAAACAGCCACTGAAAATTCACTATTAAGGGGGTGTTTGATTGTGTATATATTTCTGCGTGATTTATATTCCTTTCAACAAAGAGTATGTATTATTTTAGTAATAATCTAATTTTACAGAAGGCTCTATTGCTAACAATATTGTTGCTTACGAGATTACTCTTCTCTGGATCTCCCACTGTTATTTACCTGCTTCCAAGAAGTTAGTGGCAAACAGAAGTAGTGTGCTGTCTGTAAGCACCAACAGGATGAAAAAGGATCTTAACCTCTGAATTTCAAAGACTAGCACATTCTTTTCAAATTTGCTAGTCAACAGAAGATTGGTAACTTTTCATTTGGGCAAATGAGGACAGCACCGTTTCACACGATTCAGGAAATTTCAGAGCAAACTAGTACGTGATTTCCAAATAAGCTGCTTTCACATTTAAGAAAGAAAACTACAAAATACACTTTCATTTTTAAAATGACCTACATTATATTACCATTATTATTCTTTGCCTGGCGACCCTTGAACTCTCTCACTCAACAGCATCTCTATGGACCAGATGGTCTCTGGGCAGCCTTCCAATGTGATGGTTTCTCAGACAAACTGAAAACAATTATTTTATATTCCAGGTAAGGTATCGCATGTAATTGAGAGTTTTAGCACAATGGCAATTATAAAATTGAATACATCTGCTGTGGAAAATGAGGCTATTAGATGTCAACTCCAATGGCACCTAAATTCAGAGCTACGCATAAGAATTCGGCACGACTAATATGATCACTCCCATATCATGCTCTCCCCAGGAAGCTCTCGGCAACATCCTTTCAAGTCTGCTGTAAAAGTTCCCAATAGCGAAGTAACAGGCGGACTGCTCTGAAAGCCGATCTTAGATTTTGCTCCGTTCGCTCTCCCCCTCCCAGCATTCCTTGGTTGTGTACCGAGTTTTTCAGATTAAACTAGAGTACCCGCTAAAGAGAGAAAAATAAGGTTTTCATTGGATTCTTTTTGACAGGATAACAGTTTTCATCTTTGAAGTGCTATCTAACCAGTTTTCAATCACATACAGGCATGCTCCTAAATCTGTTGTAGGAATGAAAAAAATGATGGCTCATATAGGCTTTCTTCCTTTTCATTTGGCCTTTCATTATACCTACAGGTTGGCCATGATTGCAAGCACTTACTGGATGAAAAGAGGTGGAACTCGGTTAACATTGTGATCAAATAATAACTCGGTAAAAACCCAGAAAACCACGTGCAAGCTGGATTACATATATGAGTTCAGTTTCAGCCAAAATGCTATTGTTTTATTAATGACAGCCTTACACTTTTCTTACCTTCCATTTCCTACCTTTCCTATCCTTACCCCACCACCACTTTCTATCACAATTATCATCCTCTGTTTTATTTTTCTGTCACGGCACCTAACTTCAGGTGTAGTTATCACTAATCCATGCCTGCCTTAACTGGAATATACACTCTACCAGAGGCAGGTTCAAAGCACACATACATTTCCGCTCACCGTGCACTGCCACTCCTGGCCGCCCCGGCACAGGACAGGCACGTTTTGCTCATAGACGCATTCTAATCTGAGCACAGTGCCAGAGACACACTGAGTTACATCAGAGCTAGGATGCTCAAGACCACAACTATGACTGGAAGATGTATTACAATTTCAAAGACATGAAAAAGTCTATTTCAAAATAAAGAAATGATAGTAACAAGCGTGACTCAATAAGTACTTCTTGAATGAATCAATCAACATTTAGAGTTAAGACTCACCTTGTCAGTCTTATTCCCCACTAACTACAAACCACAGCTACCTGAGCAGCTAGCCTTACTTTTGAATACCAAAGGGACAGTTCCTTCCCTGTACCCATTCATCCGTTCATTATATAAATACTTGGTTGCCTACTTTGTGCCATTGTTCTTGGTACTCACACCTACTCTCAAGACGGCCTACAGTCTAAGGCAGTTTCTAGTTGTGACCTCTGGGCTACTTGCAGTTAAATCCCCAAATTATTTTGAGGGCTTTGAAATATGCACTTTTCAACAAGATTGTTCTGTATGACTCACACGCAATGAAAATTGAAAAAAGAATCTTTAAAATATAGATCCTTCTTCTTCTGCCAAATCTTCCTAAATCATCCCTGTTCAACGTTTTGTCACCCTTCTCCATCCTCATGGCCCTGGTACTTCATAGCACCTATTTGTAATTGACCTCGACTTTCTATAGCTCTCCAAAGAGAAAGGTGATGTAGCGTGATGGTGGCCTCCGACATCACACTGCCTTAGTTCATCTTCCAGATCTATAATTTACTCACTCCCTGTGCAAATTTGTATGCCTCACCTTCCTCTTCTGAAACACGGTGAAAATGACTACATTATAGCGTTGATGTGCGGATTAAATGAGGTAACTGATGAAAGCACTCAGTTCAGTGTGGCCTAGAGTAAGCATTCAGTGGAAGCGGGCTACTGTTTGGTTAATGTCATCATTTTTACTTTCTCCTTTACCATTTTGCGCTCTGAAGCACTATTCCCATGCTCTGCTTGGGGCCAATGGCAAGAGGAATCTTTTTGCCTCATCCACCAGAAGTCACAGCCATGTGCTACGATCTTTATTGGGTAGAACGACACGACCAAGCTTCACAGGCATATTGTTTTTCTGGGATGTGCAAAGAATATAAAAGTTCACTACATCTTAGTTGCACATATGGTTACTTAATAAGATTCAGAATCATCACAAATAGAGAAGTGGAAACTTCATCCAAGATGGTGAGAAATGGCCCAATCATCTAAACACAGAATGTCTTCCTTTTGTGTTGCATGTTCTATTCCAGGTATCAGTTTATTTCACTATGAATTTGTTGCTTGGAGCATTTGACACATCAAATGCCATAATCAACTTCTTGATGTCAGGCTGAATAAACCTTATATGCTAGTGAAATGACATGCTTTCCGAATTGTCATTTATATTTCTCTTATTTACTTCTCTCATGCTGATGGGAAAATGTATGTGATTAAAAACTGTTAGAGAGAAATAAAGAATGCTGGAATCAGCTAAAAACAAAAACTAGATTCTAATGTAACTAGGAACAATTATGTTCTTCTGAGCAGATGACACAAAAACGTCCTAGAAGTAAAAAAAATTACAGCTTAAGGCAATGTGGGCATCAGCAAGACTGACTCAAAACTCAACCAGACATCACTTGGTATAAAAATAGGTTTGAATTTTAACTGAGTTTCAATACAGAGCTTGGGAATACACCTGAGAACCTTCAAATACAAAGATAGGGGTTTGTTGAAGCCATATAAGTCATTTGGCAGAGATGTACAGATACCTGTTTTGATTAAAGTAATTAAGAAGCAGGCTATGGTGTGAGACTATAATGGACCCTGAAAAAAGTCAGCTTCTCTTATTCCGAGCAAGGAAAATGATATTTGATAGTATTTGGAGTGTTACCATAGACACTATCAAGAACAAAACTTTCCTGGCAATAAATAAAATCCACAAACCCTCAAGACACTAAATTTTACATACTTCTTGTAAACTCACTGATACTAAGTAGATTTTTCTAAGTAATGCTATGGGGTAAAACTGCATAAAGGTTAATTTGCTATTAACACCCTATTTAAAGCACATAGCAGTAGTAGATGAGCAATTTATAATGTAAATGAATCCATAACTTTATTATTTCTATTTTTTTTAATGTAAACTGGACAAAGCCAAAGGAGGTAGGATCGAGGGTGGGAGGTGGGGAAGGATGGGGTGGCAGGGAGTGGTGAGGGGAAAATGGAGACTACTGTACTTGAACAGCAATTAAAAAAATAAACGGTCAGTCATTTACAGCAATCACGATCTCGGTGACTTTTCTAAGGACTCATTAAACGAGCCGCTAGGGGAGCACCACCAATGCCCTGGCAGTCACTGTGGGCCCAGGGTCCAGTCCCATTTAGTTACACTCCTTTCAATCCTCAGAATCCCATGGGAAGAATACAAGGTATCTCCTTCAAAAAATGGTGCGCAATCAACCCAAGAATTTGGCTAAGAATCTAGAACTCAGCCTTGAGTTTTTCCTTTTCCTTAAGGCACACCTGTTGATTCCGTGTTTGCTGTACCTGCAAAATGGGCATCTGATCTCTCCACTTCTCTCTATCCCCGTTACCATCATCTTGACCAGACTACCCTAACCTCTCCTGAACCAGCTTCCCAAATGGTTTATCTGCCTTGCTTCCATGCCAGTACTTCTCCAGGAAGAAGTTGGAATGATCTTTAAAATAATTAATCAAGTTGCCCCGGCTGGATTGCTCAGTTAGTTGGGGTGTGGTCCCATGCACGAAAACGTTGCAGGTTCAATCCCTGATCAGGGCACGTAACCTAGGTTGCGGGTTCAACCTCCACTCAGGGTGTGTGCAGGGGGCAGCTGATGGATATCTTTATCTCACATCGATGTTTCTCTCTCTTTAAAATCAATAAAAATATCCTCAGATGAGGATTAAAAAAATCAGAAAAAATTAGTCAAGTCATATCTCCCTCCTTCAAAGACTTCATAGATCTCTGTCATGCTTACTAACATGACGCCCTAGGGGATCTGGACTTTTCCAAGCCCTCAACTCATCCCAGTGGTACGTATCTTCCCATTTCTCAAATCCAGTAATCTTGTTTCAGCTATGTGGTCTTCCTACCTGGCTCCTCCCTTGCCCTGGACTGCTCAGTCCAGTTCCTTACAAGGTTCCTCACATTTCAGACCTCCGCTAAAATGCCACTTTCTCCAAGAGGTCTTTCCTCAACCACTCTATGTAAAATAGTTCTATTACTCTGTTTACGTCTTTCTTAGTACTTATCATTTGCTTTTTTACAAAAGACTGCCTTGCCAAATAGGATGAACGTTCTATATCTGTCAATCCACCAATCAATTCCCAATGTATAGCATGGGAACTAAGCATTGAAACATGTCTACTGAATAAGTGATTCCATCTAAGGCTCATGTTAGCAAAACCATATTCTCTTCATATGCCTTTCAAAGATGTGAAAAATGAGATGAGATTAGGAGTTTCCTTCCAAAATCCCTTCTTACACACCTACTTTTTTTTTATTGGATTTAAACTGGGAGAAGCTTCCTACCTTTGTATTTTCTCAGAGTGGAATCATTGTTTATTTAATTCTAAGGTATGCTGCCCTTTGAAGTATCATTCTTGTCAAGGTAGTAGAGGGCGACATATCATAGATAATGATATAATTGCTATGAAATTACTTCCCAGAGAACACTATAACGATCTTTTCCACCCCACCCCCATTTTAGGAATTTCTGCTTATGTTAAGTCACGAATTAGACACTTATTACATGTGACATTTCTAATATATAACATAGGACACTTGAAAATGGTATTTGACCAGCTATACAAGGAAAAACTCTGGGGACTGCAAAAAACTGAGAACTGCACTTAAGAAATAATCTTAATTATTATTACAGTAATAACAGCAAAATACTCTTAGTGAAAAAATCTATTTTTAAAAGTACAGGTAAGCAAAAGGAGGCAGATAACAATGACCTAATAACTGTCTTCCTTTCAGTCCCTGGGCAACTCACTGCGCTCAGTCTCATCATCTCCGAGAGAAAATGAAAAACACTGGTTAAGTCTCAAGATAATACGAGGTGAGTGAGTTTGTTGACCAGGGCTTTTCCAGTAATACTGGGCACCTTTGGAAGCTGCAGTGTTTTAAACCATTAGTTAAGGTACAAAGTTGAGTCCAGTGAAAATTGGCTTCTAAATAATTTGAACTTGAAAAGTGTTAGAGGACACAGTGTATTGTCTGTGTGTATGTAGACATAACAAAGCTATTTTCATGCGCAGTCCTGGCAGAAGGCCCACGGTAACTGCTCTGTGGGTCTGGTTACAATTATTTCACTATAGGGAATGTTCCAGGACAGTACATCCCTTCTCTGTCCGCTCGGCCTCAAGTGGAAACGTGTGCTGTTTTTACCTCACAAACCTTTCCAGCTCTCCTCCCTGATTACTTTTTAATTCTCCTCAAGCTATATATCCTGACCATTCATGCCAGAAATCTCAACCAAATTCTAAGCCCAACCTACAACGTTATTAAACTCTAAGAGTACGTGAAAGGAAATCCGTGCGTGATAGCTTCTTTACCCTTGTAATTATACAGAATCAGGGCATACAGGCCTCTATTTTCACTATTCATACATGTACTTAAAGCAAAACGTTGCTGATGGAATAAAGAAAACTCTCCTGAAAGAAAAGAGTTGGGATGTTGACACTCTGCTATTTTACCTCTAAAGCAAATGTGTGTGTGTGTGTGTGTGTGTTCCTGCCCACTGCCAACATCTCATACAGCTGGATGTGGCCCTCGGGAGAAATTTTAATGAACATTTTATAGTGAAATGTGTTTTTAATGAAAACAAAACAAATACGATAAGAATAGTTTACAAGCTATCGGGACTAAGATGCTAACCCCAATATTTAGAAGTGTTTAGGTCTGTCAAGTCCTTATGTGGACTCCCTTCAAGATGGTCAGTTCTAGGACTCTGAAGCCCTTCAGTGAGTGACTTCAAGTCACCTCGTGGAAAATTCCAGACTTCCTCTCAACTGTCCTAGAAATGAACTTCTCACAAGAACTGTAGCCCTAGTATTTTCGCCTTTTCCTCATACTTTCCCTCATTGGACACAGACTGTATGAGACAGACATCACAACGAAACGTGAAGCAAAGACACAAAGTGGTCGATCAACAGAAAACACAGAAAGTTTATACAGATGGACTTTTTTTTTAGGTTTACAAGAGATGCAGGTGGTAAATTTAATTTCCCAAGAAGAGAATATTTGGGGAGAATTTTTTTTTTAAATCAACAGCATATGGTGTAAATCGTCTTGTGGCTCAACGCATCTTTAATTCTTCACACTTTGACCTTCCCATGTCTGCAAGTGGCCCTTTCACTAAAGGTCAAAGGTAGAGGAACTCCACTGGGAAGCTAAGGGAGGGCACAGCATCATGTCTCTGTTACCCAGCGTAAGCCCAGTTCTAGAGAATGGTAAGTAAGCAGGGTGATGGATAAGTTGAGGCAGGGTGAGGATGCCCCTAATCATTTATGGACACTGAAAGGTCAAAGTAATTAGTATATAACACTGAACTAATCTGCTGACTTCATTTCCCTTGTACAAAAAATAAGGTTGGACAGGTGGACTGATTTCATGTGAGTTGAGAACTGACCTTGTTCCAAATACTGTGCTTAGGGGTCACGGAAGGTAAAAGAGCCATGGTACCGACTTCCGAGGTAGATTGTTGAGGCTGACCATTTCTATTTTCATCCAAGTCCTGTGCTCTCCACTACCTGCCCCCCGAACAATTTCACTGGCTTTCTTAAATAATTTGTGCATTTGTGAAATGCATACCAGCATGCACTTGTTAGCATGCATTTGCCTCCCTAAGGAGATTCTTTGAAAGCAAGTGACATATTTTGCAAATATTTGAATTATGGCCTGCCTAAATTCACTTAGCTCCTAGCATGATGCTTTAAAAAATTTTTTTAAAAATGTGCACTAGATGTTTTTATATACACACAAACATTGTAAGGCAAAATCCTTCGTCTCTGCAAGTTTAAGCCTCATTTGGAAGATAATCCATATAAAACACCTGTAGTACAATAATAGGAATTGTCTAAATTATCAAAACTATGTTCACTCTCTGTGTACTCTATAATCTGTGCTCTACATATACTGATATGGTATGTCTTATACACCTGTGGTGACACAATTGAAATAGGAGGAAACAGACAGGTAATGAGAAAGTAGGACAGCCTACCTAGAAATATGTGTGCACACATGTATATACTACATAACACAACAGAGGAGGCTCACGTTCAGTAGGTACCGTGTGTGTTTCTAGTACAGAATAACAGCCGCCACCCCAATTTGTTTATTTTCCAATTTTAGATGAAGATATGTTAGGTGTTCTCAAAGGAAGGTATCCCTGTGTCCCTGAGATATGAAGTTTGAGGAAACGGCTTTCAGGTCACTTAGAAACAAGGATTTGTGAAAGATTCCTCATATCAGCATCTTCTTTCTAAGTCCTCAATAATTTCAGAAGTTTCTACCCAACTCACTCCCTTTATTTACCATTCGTCACGCAACATCTGTGATTACTGAACGTTGTTCAATTTTCCAATGAGAGACTATTTGCAATTCAAGGCCGAAAGGTTTCTTTGGGGAACTTAAATTTTTACTTTTCTCAGCTAATGCTGATCATTTAACGTATAAAACTATTCCACGAAAATAGCCTTTCTCTGCTACTAGCTGCCGATTCAGATGAGGAAAGCTTTCAGAAAAAATATAGTATACGACTCTGAACACTTAGAATGTCAGTTATTTCAACTTTGTTTACAAACCACTTTATAAGAAACATTATTTGCTAGGAACATTTTTTCCCTTTCCAGAGGTCTAGAGTACCGACGATATATACTAGTGAGGAAACGGAAGGCGCCTTATGAATGTGGCTTGACACTTCTAGGCAGCTCATCTAAAACTATTAGTCATGTTTCACCATTTCTTTCATTTAAGAAAACTGTACCCAGACACTTATTTTATTTGAACTTTTTGAATTAAAGATATAAAAAAAAAGACATCATTACCAAATGGTGAATTAGTTTCCTCGTAATCAATGATTACATATTCCCTAGGCATTCAGCTGAAAAACCAGAAAATTACCCCAAAGTCCACAAGATCCAAATATTTGAAATATAATAAACCTCTGAACCAATACATATATGATGAGAGTACCCCAACACAAAAACAGTGTGCCCCCCTCTAAGATGACAGTGTTTTCTCTTATTCTAAAATTGCTCAGGATTTTTAGGAGGGTACAGGACTTAGAGCTTTCTGCACCCAAGAAACACCTTTGGGAACAGGAAGAAAATTGCCTAATTGACTGACGAGGCCAAGTTCATGATTAGACTGTCGGAGACGGTTGTAGAGCTTAAAATGGCTCCAACCCAGGAAAAAAAAAAGGAAAGGAGGCAGATTTTTCCAGTCTTGGGAGTAGTGCCCTTTTACCCAAGTATCTGAGGGTGTGTTGCAGTGGAGTTTGCCGCAGCACATGCCCTTAGGTACCCTGCAGGAGAGGGATGGCCTGGGAGTCCTAGCAGCTCTCACAGCCGAGGTAATTCATGACCAATCTGTTGTTGAGCCCAGACAAGAGATCTGGATACTTTAAGCTTATCTGTTTCTATGTTTGTTTTCTTTTCTCTTGGTTTCCTAAAAAGGTTTTTTGGAAAAGCTCCTACCTTAGCAGAGCAAGAAGAATTAAAATGGCAGAGAGGTCAGTGGTTGCCATGTCTCCTGGGAAGGACACACAGTCTTATGACCCAGGCAAACTGGCTGCCATTTTGGGGATGCAAAGGCTTGGGGAAGGTGAGGATGGGGACATTTTCCTCAATTAAATACTGTAATCTAGTGGTACTGGGGGAAACAATGCATTTCTCCTCATGTAGAGATTGCTGGGACACACAGTTAACTAGGGACTGGTGGCTCCTGCGGGCAGCTTTTCACCTGAACACTCACCCTCATTCACTGAGTCATGTCACCTGAGCAGGGGTGCCTGTCTGAAGTGCTGGCAGTATCCTGAGCCCCGCTGTGGCTTTCTCCGCTCTCCCCTTACAAGGGATGACCTCGTAGATCAGGCTGTTGGTCTTGTGAAGTAAAGGCTGAAGCTCAAAACACCATGGTTCAGGTGTTGTTGAGAAGTGCTAGTGTAAAAGGAGGGTGTCAGGGGTGTGGGCTGGGTGAGTGAGTCAGGCGTCTTTGCCAGGGTCAGCCTGGGCAGTAGAACAACTGTAACCTTGGTCCACTGTTATGTGACAGCCTCGCTATGATTTCCCAGTTCCATATCCGTTTTACTCATGCCGGAGGCCCACTGCTTACTGGTCCTGGTGTAACAACAATGCCTGAGCCACTCTTAGTTTTCCAGCCTCTGTCCCCTAATTTATAGGTTCACTATAGGCAAAGACTCGCCCGTAGCACAAACCAATGGGGTTAGGAGAAAAGGTTTATTGTTTCTCATTTTATCAGATGGCTTACCGTGTACTTTGGCCCCGCGGTCAAACTAGACTATTTAAAATCTTAAAATACAGTGGGTTTTCCAGGTAAACCATATCTTGGGACCTTCTTTCCACCCATCACAGTTTTGGCAAAAATCAATCTTTAAAAAATGCTCAAAATGCACGGGAAAAGAAAACAGATGCAGCCTGTCAGAGTTCCCAGCCCTAGCATGATCTTATCCACGTGAGTGCGAGCAACAGAGTAAGGACTTTTCATTTTAATTTAAAGAGTGGTTAAAATAATTACTAAAAGTATTAGTGCTGCGGTAACATCTCAAGGCACCAGGTATCACAGAGCCGCAGTTACCGTGCTAGGCTGCCAGGTTTGAGATCGTCTCCTTTTGAGGTGAGGGGAATGGGGAAGTGCAAGAAGAATTCCTGACTTCCTCCCTTCAGTGTTTTGTGGACAGGAAAATATTCTGGAAAAACAACCCAGAATTTCAGAATGAAGACGATATTTTTTTTTAAAAAAAAAAACCAATTTACAATAACCAAACTAAAACCACAGACACTTAATAAGACTTCTGTCAGGACAGTCCAGTGAAAAGTTGTGAAGTGAGCTAGTTCCTTGCTGAACTCAAACTTCTTTTAACACTTGAAAAGATATGTTGAAATGTTTTAATAGTTAACCTTCTCAGAGAGAAAGAATTCCAAACATTCATGCGAGTGAAATGACGTGATATTTGCTACGGTCTAAATATTTGTGTCCTCTACCCCCAATTCATATGTTGAAAACTAACACCCAATGTCCCTTCCTTCTGTTCTATGAGGCCATCTAGAAAGTGGGCTCTCACCAGACCCCTCCTGGGTTCTTGATCTTGAACTTCCCAGCCTCTACAACTAAGAGAAATAAATATTTGTTGTTTATAAGCTACTTAGTTTACAACACTTTGTGATAGCAGCCCAAATGGACTGAGACAAAAGAGCCACGTCCAAAGCCTGTGTTGGTCTACCTGTCTCATCCAAGGAGTTATTAAGGTCCGTGTTCCTTAACGTAAGCCCTCCGCCTTACAGAGAGGCAGCTGTGATGTCGTGAGGCCTCCTGTGTACCGAGAAACAAAGGATCTTTTTGCTGTAATGCCTGAGTAGAGTTATGATTCTTGTATTCTTGTCCTGTTACCTGCTATTGTTCTACATTTTTCCATTCCTCCTTAGGGCAGGGGTACAAGGCTATTTTTGGAAAAACACTCAACATCATTACTTCAATTCCATTTTGTCATGATTGTCTTGGAAGGAGGACCTCAGAGTGCAGGTCCACAATTCTTTTTCTAATGTGCTTGCAGCAGATGCATTTAAAACTCAGACTTTTCTCAGATATTTTGTCTACAGCATATACTACACGAACTTCCAATGGGGTCTGAGCCAGCACCTCATAATCAAATACGTTAATATTTCTGCAGTAAAATATAGGCATTCTCACAATAAATAAAGGCTGTCAATAGCCTCAAATCAAATCAGGGCAAGCTTTGCCATTAACTGAGTTTTGGTGTTACTTTTGCAAAGGAATTTTCCATTTGGGGGGCATTTGGATTTTGAAATCAAGAGTGAGAGGATATAGATTTGTATTGGGTTTTCAAAGAGTTCAGACAAATTGATCTATTGGTGCTTAGAGAAGGAAGGGATAGGACGCATTGCAAATAGCCTAAGGGAACCTTTCCAAGGGATCTTTAGACACAGAATTTGACTACATTAAACAAGATTTAAGGTAAGCAGGTTGTCCTTGCTCCTGGGCTCCTGACATATAGCCTTGAAACGGCCTGTCCCCCAGAATGAGTCTGCGGCAGCCCTGTTGTCACAGAGGCTGAGCCACCTCACTGCTCTGCAGCGAAAGGGCCCAGAGGCGGGCAGCCCTGACCACTCAGGGACTCACAGGAACATTCCCAGACTAGAATGAAAACCTCAACCAGGCAGCAGTGTTGGAGCCAACTGGCATGCTTGCACATGACTCCATGATAAAGTAATGACACAGTTTGATTTTTTAGGGAGTATAAAAACCAAAAAAAAAAGTTTTCTTTTTTCTTAATATAGGAAAAAAATGTTTGAAGTCTAATCTTTGAAGTTTTGAAGTTGGGACTGGGAAGATCGTACTCTGGGTTGTTGTGCTAGGGGTTACAGACTAGGGAAGGGGTAAACTGTTCATGAGAGGAGGGGCTGTCGCCAGTGGAGACAGATGGAGAGAAAGGCTTACTTGGCTTCCAGGGCCAACGCGATGATGCCCGCAGCCATGGGGGCCGAGGCTGAGGTCCCGGTGTGGTTGTCGGTGCACCGCTGCCTCAGGTCCGTAGTGATCTAGGAGACAGAGGGGAGAGTTTTAGGGCCCTTGGGTCAGTGTGAATCACATGCAAGTAGAAAGAAATTTACTCATAAAAGTGGAATGGAGGTGCTGAAATAGTTGTTTTAAACTCCTTGTTCTGGCGCTCCTATGACCGTATCGCTTCCACAGAATCACCTGTGTAAATCAACCTTGAAAAGGGAAGGGTTTGGAAATGGGACTAGGGAGGAGCCTTTGGCCTGAAACATAGTAGGTTGGGCAAGTTTCTCCATAAATTTTATACCCCACACACCTCACCTGCCTCATCCTAGTCCCAGATCTAGTTCAAGCTCAAGTTCTTTCACTACCCCAACATTTTAAAGAATCCAGACATGTGGAACCAGCAACCAGACACTGAGTTAGACATTGGCAGCATAAGGAATAAAAACACAGTCTGGTCCCTGCTCTCCCCGAACTGTTACATTGGGGGAGCCGCAGGTTTTAAGCAAAAGGTGTGCTCTGCCGTAGAAGGAACATTTGTTTATGTATGGACTTAGAACTCACAGAGATGTTACACGAGAGAACCGAGGATCACTCAAAGATGTAACACAGGTACTAAAACACCACATTCAACCCAGTGCGCTTGATATGAAATTACAGAACTAAGTACAGCACGCTTGCATAGTATAGGAGGAAATTAGCTACTTCACTTTCTTGAATCGAAATGTGAGAACTAGACCCTCTTTTTTTCCTGTTGGTGTGAATCCAGTTCACTTCAGCTCTGGCTCAGTGACACTCCCATCGGCAAGGCGGTGCTTCTCAGCCTTTGTTTTGTGACTATTTCACTAAGGAAAAAAAATTATATTCAGATTCTCCTTAACAAGGGAAATTAAACAGTATGGGATAAGATTTTGCAAATCACTGTGATATCTAAAAAAATTTAAAGCCCTTTGTCCTGACAAGCATCCACGTTTGCCACCTTAGGGCTGCTATCACTGCCGCCGGGGATGCCCACGGCCTGTGAGGTGAGCCGGTGGTCTTGCCACCGTTTTTGGAGACATCAGGAAAGCTTTCTTCGGCGTCACGACACATCTGTTCCCTGTGTTTCACAGGTAAGAACACCGAGGTGAAAGGTCATCAGAAAGGCGTAGGAGGACAGTGGCAGCTGAAAACAAAGTCCTGTTTTACTAAGGTGCAGCCTTTAAGAAGATTAGGTGATTTGGAAAGAAACTTCTTCACAGGCAGAAAGGGCTGTGTTAACTCCTTGGAAACAAACCCTCCCCTAAAAATCTCCTCGCTGTCACCTGAGGACGTCTGAGTGGACTCGAATTGTCTGCTTGATCAATCTAGATTGACATCCTGGCTGACTGAGCTTCCTAAGTGGCTATCAGTTCTCATTGTCTTTCCCTTCTTCCTTTGACGCCTCTCATGTTACCAGGTTATTCACACCAGATAGAAACTAATACACAAGTGGGAATACGAATAAAAATGTACAGAACCACATAAATATGGTGATGCGACAAGGGAGACAAGCTTTTGTCCTAAATAACCGAACTTCTGTCCTAAATAACTGAACGGTGAGCAGGAACCCTGGCAGTGGGTCTAAAAGGCAGGGAAGATTGTTTCTCGACTCACAGACTTCACTGACATCTTCTGAAGCTCAGCACTGGGATGCTTACAACTGCCTGGGTAAACAGAGCCCTACCCACTCCTGCATTCAACAACTTCCTGTATTTTTAATTGTTGACTTTGTAAAAGGCATTTCTTCTTTTTAAAACTGTGTTAAAAATCGTATCACACAAATTTACCTTTTTAACAACTTTTCAGTGCACAACACGGCGTTAACTGTATTATATGCACATTGCCGTACGACGGGCATCTAGAACTTTTCCTCTTGCGTGGCTGAAACTCGACCCGCGGAGCAACTCCTCACTCTCCCCTCCCCCCAGACCCTGGCGGCAACCATTCTGCTTTCTGCTTCTATGAGTTTGACTACTCTAGACACCTTTACAGGTGGAATCAAATAGTAGTTGTCTTTTTTTGTGACTGGCTTATTTCACTTAAAATTATACCCTCAAGTTTCATCCATGTTGTGGGATTTCCTTCTTTTTAGGCTGCATAATATTCCATTGCCTGTATATGCCACATCTTCTTTATTAACTCATCTGTCAGTAGACATTCGGGTTGTTTCTACCTCGTGGCTATTGTGAATAATGCTACAGTGAACAAGGGTGTGCAAGCATCTCTTCGAGATTCTGTTTTCAATTCCTTTGGATATACACCCGGAAGTAGGACTGCTGGATCACGAAAAAGGCATTTCTATTTCATTTGAGATCCTGGGTAGATTTGCAGTCTTATTTTCCAAAGGCCTGACCCCTGAACAATGCACACACAGCCCAGAAGTAGCCTGCTTCCCCGTGTTCAGATACGCTGCTGTTGGGATGGCCTCGCTGCACTCTTCCCATTTCACCTCACCCTCATGGTCACGTCCCTTTGCCAAGTTTTATTTTTTCAATGACTTGTGCCTGGATTCAAGATTTTTCATGATGTTTTCCCACTTGGCTCACTTTGCATATTCTTCAGCTGCTCCAGACACTTTCAATGCACAGAAACAAATCCAGAATAAACACTCCGAGTGTGCATAGCATTTTTGAGTCTAATAAATAACCATCTCCTGCCAACCTCAAATAGGAATAAAAATTTTAAGATGTCAGGTTTGCAATCGGAATTTACCCCATTTGCATGTAGACACCAGGTACAGACACCTATATGTTATATTATACATGTAATATAGACTGAAACAAAGCTACTCAGTGCCTGTATATATAAACACCAATTTAGTGGTAAATGCTATTGATATAGGCCAGCCTGCAGCATTCCAAATCAGCATTGTGCTCTTACTTTTTTTTCAGGCACTTTAACTGCAGGAAACTTGAGCAGTGAGCAGGGGTGGAAAGGGAGTGAAACAGGAAGGTGATGGAGAGGGGGAAGATTGAAAGGAGCAGAGAGAAAAGAAATAAAAACATCCTCACCCCCTTCTCATCCTGCCTTAAGTGGAAATTCCAGCTGGGTCATTTCAAGAGGAAGTTACTGTCAGTGGTAAAGATATTTAGGTGTAAATTACCAGAAAGATCTAGGGCAGGGTTTTCATCATTAAGAGAAGCCACAGTATCAGAGAATTTTTATGTCTATCTTTAGAAAGAAAAGGCAAAGACCACCAAGGAGCATGCAATCTTCAAGAAAAATGATGTTCCGAAAACTGGAACCACATGGGGTAACCCCATTAATCATAACTCATGCATACAAGATCTGACACTGTAATTTAAAGGAAAACTTGCACTTGGTCCACATCATGGGGCAGAGATTCCAGGGATGCTGTACGTGAAAAGGGAACAATAAAGCACTTTCAGTTTAGATTCCATTTTAAAGAATGCCTCAGAATCTGGTTTCAAGCCCGGTGGCACATCTTGCACGCTCCAAATTCCCTCAATTCACCATCCAAATCAGAAACAGAATTTTTCTCCTCAGAACTTCTCATATTGCTCAAGAAAATATCATTTCTGTCCATCAGAGTGAAGAAAACAGGAGGTGACACCAGGCCCCCAAGCCAGATCAAAGCTGTCCTGATCAGCAAATTAGATTTTCAGTCTGTCCCAGGAGTAGCAGCAGATGGCTTTTTTGGACTCCACAAAGTTAGGGATGTCATCTTTATATGGTGAGAAGGGGTGGGTATTATGCAGGTCCAGTGGGCTTCCTCTGAGAACCACCACTTTTTCTCATCCTAAGCTCTTATTTCCTAATATTTCATATTTCATTACTTGAGCTGATTGAATCTTTTATTCTAGCCTGTTGATGTAATTCTCCGGGGAATCTCAGTTCAGATTGACTTTGGCTGTAAGTGACAAGCCTTTATAGCAACCTTCCAGTTAAGAGTTGCTAGCTCCCTGGTACATCATGATCTGTCTTATTTTGAAGGTACCATATTGTCTCATACCTGTTAAAAGAGCAACTGAGCAGATAGTTTTAAAACATGAAATGATTTTACTGTCTGTTAGGTTGAATTTGTTTCTGGTGTTGGTTTTCATTTGGATTAGAAATATGACCCAAAAAGCCGTTTCAGACACAGCTATGCGCAATACGGAGAGGCATGAAATCTTCAATGTGTCAATGAATAAAATAGAAGAAGCTGATTTATTAAAGCACAACAAACTAAAAAAGAACTGAGGACCAATGAATGCTTTCTATGTTCACTCAAGTCTCAAGGACTGGTGTTAACATCCAATCATTACTGACAAATCCACACAACGTGCCACTCCTGTGTTGCTATGAGGATCTACAAACGTAAAGTGCAAAAGTAACGTTCTGCTCACAAACGTGAGACTACTATCCCTAAAGAAGGGTGCTATCTTACATCGCTTTTGCATCTCCGTACTGTCCGCCCGGTGCTTGGTGCGAAGCAGAGGCACGGTATTTGCTAAGTTGAATTGCGAAAGTCAAGCTCCTTTGTACTTATTTCCTCTACACTTTCAACTCTCCCACTCATCAGGGAAGAGTTCAAGGTCGGTCCTTTACTGACTCTCCAAACAGAACTCGTACAAACTTACAAGCAATGCACAAAAATTATGCGAGCACATGTATATATACAATCCAGGGGCTAAATAAAGTAGAGCAACTCCTCCATTTATAGTTTAGGAGGATCAAAAGGAGCTACTATTGCTGTCACCACCTGCACTGCCTCTAGAGCTACCACCACGAGCAACTTGCAACGAGGAAGGCCATGGGCAATAAGTGTGTATGTGCTGTACTTGTGTGTGTATATGAAATTACATTTAATCCCATGAGAACGTTCCAAGGAAGACATACTATTTACTAACTTAGGAAATGGAGGATTGGAGAGACAAACTTGCCCAAGAAGGCACAGCTATTGGAGAGCTGGTAAGTGGTGAAGTATTAAATCCTGAAATGACAGGGAGAAAAAAAAAAGCTGAGTAAAGAGTGTGGCCATCTGTGTGAGCAAGGGCGATAGTTCCAGCCCACCACCAGCAATGATGGTGGAAGCTGGGACCCAGCTCAAGTCAACAAGCGGGCACAGTGATTCCCCTCCCCGTCACAGTCAAAATCAGAACTTTTCAGGAACTTTTTCCTCCCTTTCTCAATATCTCAAGAGAATATGTATCAAACTTCCAAACAAACTAAACACAGCTGGATTTGCTAGTCTTTTACTCATGAAAAGTAATGACATTTCCTGAATCAAACGGAAAAACCTAGAGATGATAGAGTACTGACTCGATCTGAATAATGACTTGAGTGGTGGGGTGGGGGGGGTGGTGGCCGGGGGAGGAGGCGCAGTGTTTCTGCAAAAGGAAACGTGCAGCCACTGAGGAACATTAAAAGCAACACTGTAATTCCTCTGCATGGAATTGGGGGTTCAGGCCAACCCTGAGGTACCCCAGGCAGCTAGCTTGTTTTGAACACAAACGAATAAAATGACATCAGGAGACAGCTGAGCAGAGCATATATTCTCTCAACCTTGGCTCACGAAACCCATCCCTGGAGGAATACCATGGCCCCCGAATTCCAATCACTGCGCCAAATTACTACAGGGGGAAAAAAAAAACAAGGCAAAGGCTTAACGAGTCCCAAAGGAAAGAGATAATTTAATGATGGGAGTGATTGGGAAGAGAGGGGAGCTTTATCTCCACAACAGACCTTGGCAGAGATTTCGGGATGTGGTGAAGGGTTATAGACTGGATCTTCAATGGTCTTTGCACTAAGAAAGGTAAGTATGTACAGCTTTATCATGGAGCAAGACAGAGAACTGACTCCAGGCAATTTTCTAGGCTAAACATATTGTCAAATACCTTTTGCCTCTCACCACCCATCCATCAGTAGAAGGAGTTTCTCTTAAAGAAACACAACCCCTCTCTGTCTTCCTGTGGCTGTATAAAGTCCCCGCAGCTTCCAGCTTCCCCCATGTCTGATTAGTCACCTATGCCTCATTATTTATTAAGCTCAGGCTCTGGAAGGAACAAAACAAAGTCTTCAACCTCAAGTAGTTCGCATTCTGGCGTGAAAAGACAGTCAACATGAAAATGTATAATCTCATGTTAAGTAGCTCTGAGGATACTACAAAGGAAATTCAATGGGCTACGAGCAGAGCGTGGGGAAGGAAGAGCCGCTGTCTGGCGGCAGGTGAGGACGAATACCCTGTCAGGTGAAATCTGAGAACAGACATAATACATGAAGTGGTTTCTGGCCAAACAGACTTCACTCCTGCTGGGCGAGAGTCCCTATTGGAATGCCACACCAACGGCAGACACTTGGGCACTCTGGTGCTGACACTGTGTCACAGGAATGAGCGACGCGGATTTGCAGTTGTAGGTTTCTGCAGGAGGGCAGTTGTCTGAGGGGCCTAAGAAAAAGTTTACTGGCATGAAATTCAAAATAAGTGGGCCAAGTTGTAAAAATTAATGGACACCTATATCCCAAATAATTTTTAAAAAGCACAATGAAAAGAACTCAAAAGAGGCCAAGCGGGGGAAGGGGGGTGGGATTGGCCAGGGTGGAGGGGGAGTGGTGGGGGGAAAATGCAAACTGTAATTGACCAACAATAAAGAAATAAAAAAAAAAAAAAAAAAAGAGGCCAACCTCCCCATCCCCCGCCCCGCCCCAGAAAACATCATTTTTCATGTAGCCACGTACTGGATGTCCTGAAAAATGCCCAGGGTATGATAGCACATTGGCTATTAAATGGGTTTGGGGTGTCTCTGTACCTTTGGTTGGAATCTGGGCTCTACCACTTACTAGTTGTATTTCTCTGAACCTTTAAAGCTTTAGTGTTCTCATCTGTAAAGGAGGGAAAATACCTGATCTTCCTGCATAGGGTTCTGAGGACATGATGAGACAACGCATTTGATATACATAGTGTAGGGCCAGGGACACATTAAAAGGGCAAAAATGTTACATGTTCAACATGGAATTAGATGTATACAACATTGTTAATAAAAACATTATTTCAAAATGTGGCTTTATAACACATGTCCACTGGCTTCTATTTAGTTTATAGAGGAGCTTCTTATTGTAGTAATCTTGGTATTTGGGGTGATTCATGTGCTGTAACAAGATACACGGCTGTCCCCAGTCTGATCTGTTAAAGTGTGAATGGAATACCAGTGGTGGGAAACCAAGAGATGGAGACCTGGCTATGTTTTGAAACACAGGGCAAGGTTTTCCAGCTTGCATACCATGAAAAGGCATTGAAGACAAGTCAAAGTTATTTAACAAAAGTGCTTTCCCAGAAGCAGAGAGGAGATGCTTCCTCTCTTCTGGATCCTTAGCAGCTGCCTTGGTTCAAATCACAAAGGTGCTCTGTGAGTGAGGAATGATAAGTGTGCTCTTCTGGAGAAGCTACAAATGACAAAGAAAATGAATGACCCAGGGAAGAGAGCCCCAAGTACAAAGGGAGACACTGCCATTTCTGTAACACTCAATCACAGATGCCACTAACAGGATGCGAGCATCTCCGAGGGACCGCGGGTGTCTGGTTCAAAGCCTGATGAAGAAAAGGTCTTAGGCGCAACAGAGGACTATTTGTCATTCTGACATCTAGAAGGAAAAGGGGTCAGGTGGACCATAAAAGGCTGATGTTGTTGCCAACTCTATTCATGTTCAAATGTTAACATGTTCACAATCAAAGTGCCCTTCTTTATGGTATGGGGGGAACAGACTGCAGAATTTTAGAGATGGGACAAATGGAGGTACAATGAGCACCTCTGTTTTACGACAGCTGGAATAAAGAGCACCCTAGCCTCCCAGGAGGCAGAAAGTTACAATGACTTAGGGAGGGGCCCCCTGTGCTACAAGCTGTGTAAATACCTGCATTTCCCTTGCTCATTCTCTTGATGAAAATCTGTGAGGGTGGTGCTGGTTTTACCTCCACTGTACAGATGAAGAAACCAAGACTCTGTGAAGGATGCTTAGCCCCTGAGCAGCCTGAAGCTAGAAACTAAAGCTCGAAACGGCTCTCGAATTTCCTCTCCAATCTTGAGTAATTTGGCTATTCAGGCAAAATAAGAGAATCTAAGAGTGAGATAGAGAACGTTACTTAACAATTTGCTGCGATGAACTTGAGAGAGACTAAATAAGATGTAGAAACAAGGAGATATTAAAGATACGTAGTGAGACAGTAAAGGTTTTGATATCAGAAGCAGTAACTAGGGAAACGTAAAGCACAGAACCTGAATCAGGGATATTATGTCGTGTTCTCTACCTTTCCTTTCTGGCCCTATCCTGGACTACCACATGGGTCAGTGTGTCCAGTCACGGCAGAATCCTAAGTAACCACCTCGTCATGGTGTCATAAAAGCTACTACACGATCACAGCAAATAGTGATGAAGGGACCAGAAAGGTCAAGTTGAAGGAGTAAATCTCATTGTAGCAATTTTGAGGTCCCTCTGTCCACAATGTGTCCATTTGGGACTTAGGCAAGCCTTCCTCTTCAATATTTTGCCCATTGGATTGTAAGTTTCCCTTAAGTAAGACAATTATGGAACTTACCATCCTCTCCCATCCCCACCACTAATCACCCTACAGGGATAAACTGGACTAGATGGACTAGATATTTGCTTGGAAGTAATGGTGAGTTTGCCTTAAGATGCCTTCAGACTTAAGAGGTACTAGAAGAGAACTCTTACTCCAGAGAGGCTTCATCAGGGTTTTCATGATACAGAACTGACTGATACCACTCATTACCAGTGGACACTGACCTAGGTCAATTAGTTCTGCGAAACAAGGTCTTCACATCTGAAAGCTGAAGGAACATCCCTAGATTATAACATTTGCATAATGAAGGTAACAGACACATCACAGAGGGTCACTTTCCCATTAAGAAAGCTATGAAACTTGAAAACTTGCTCATCTCTGTATTTTCTCCTTTTATATTTCACCCTTTTTAAAAGATTTTATTTATTTATTCTTAGAGAGAGGGGAAGGGAGGGAGAAAGAGAGGGAGAGAAACATCGATGTGTGGTTGCCTCTCACATGCCCCCAACTGGGGACCTCGCCCACAACCCAGGCATGTGCCCTGACTGGGAATTGAACCAGTGACCCTTTGAGTGCAGGCCGGCACTCAAGCCACTGAGCCACACCAGCCAGGGCTATATTTCACTTTATATTGTAGAATTATGTTTACTGATGATTGATGGAGGCACTTAAAGGCAGACCCATGTGTATATCTTTTCATCCGATTATTGTGGAGAAATTAAAGAAAGATGGGAACAAACAGGATCTGTATGGGGGTAGGCAGCTTTAATTCAAATCAATCTGCAAAATGTCACTAGAGAAGGTCTTAAAAAATAACTGAGAAATAAAAGCGTAAAATCATATAATAACCAGGAACCAATCCAAATGGATATGAGTAAAGAATTACAATGAATGAGGTAGTGTCCTATCCCTGCCTGGAAAAGTCAGGGGCAGCATCACCAGAGTGACCCACACCTGTGTGAATCAAAGAGACCTGACAGCAAGGTCTGGGCTAAATGCTAAAAGGTGACAGGTACAGCAGCTTAACTCCACTTGGATAGGACAAATCCCAAGACCGTTTATAAAGCCATGATCAGGAAAAGAGCAAAGTAAAAAGGTGTTTAACATTTAGAATCAGCAGCACAGGGCTGGGTAGCCCCAAAGTCAGACCTTTCTTGAACATGCATGTGTCAGGTAGAACGCAAAGTACTTTTTATTTGCTTCCTCATAATCTTTGTAATAACTCAACAAGCTATGTACTATTAAATGCCCCCATTTTACAAATAAGGGCATTAAGACAGAAAAGTTAAGTAGTGTGTCTAAAGTTACCCAGCTAGTAAATAGTGCATCACCCAATGAAACCGATGCAGGCTAGTCCTGCAACCTGAACTCTTACTAATTTTTTCTCTGCCTGGAGAGCCGGACTGTTAGAGAGCGGAGCACACTGGACTTCTGTGCTTTGTTTGTGAGAAAATATTAGAAAAGTACCTTTTGTACAGGGCTGGTTTATGTTAAATAAAGAGTCCACGTGGAATTCTGGGTTTCCTTATGTACTTCTGCTTTTCACTCTAATTAGCTGTCTTTGGAAACCAAAGCACAGAAGCTAAGCCTCGAAGACAGTATGGGGACACAGGGACAAAGGCGCTGGGCTGAGTGTCAGAGCTAGGTTCCAGTCCCTTCTCTGCCAGTATCTCACCAGGTAAAGGTGGACCATTCATTCGTTCTCAAGAAAACTGAAGTGTAATCATGTCTGAGGCCATCTTAAATACTGGAATGTCATGACCTGGACAGGCTTTTTCCGTGAAATGGTAACATTTCCTAATACTTGTGTTGAGTCACCAGCTAATAGGACTTCCTATTTCCACATCTTACTTATGTAGATAAATTTGCAATTTCCCCTCTATATGTCAAAGTGAAAGACAGATAAATAAATCATGGCAGGCATGCAAAGGGCACATACTATTTTCTTATCGTAGGACTCTCCGCTGCTGTAGGTGGTGGCCAGGGTGGAAGAGCACTCTTCCAGGTACCAAGGCTTCTTCCCACTCTCGGCGGTGCTGCTGATGGAGATGGTGTAGATGCTGTTGGTGTAGCCATCACAGGAGCAGTGGTCTTTGCTCCGACCGCCATTTCCCGATGCCCACACGAAAACGGAGCCCAGGCCTCTCCGCCCCTGTCCACAAACAGAAAAGGTGACAAAGTTAAATGGTGGAAGGCAAGGATCACAGACTCTAGGTGGAGAGAAGATCAAAATCAACAAGGCACAATCAGGTATCTGCAGGAGGGGTATGATGCTATTTTAATAACATGCTGGATTTCAGCTGGTTTTTGAAGTAACAGGGGTTGCTTTTAGAAACTAAAATAATCCAAGTAATATACTGCATGGTGACTGCACGGTTAATAAAACTATTATTTATTGGAAAGTTGCTAAAAGAGTAGATCTTAAAAGTTCTTATCTCAAAAAAAAGTTGGTGCCAATGTAAGGTGATAGACATTCACTAGACTCATTAACAAGATCCTTTCACAACATCTACAAATACTGAGTTGTTAATATTGTGTATTTGAAACTACTATTATGTTATATGTCAACTTTATCTCAATAAAAAAGAAACTAAAATAATTGTTTTCCACATGACAGAGTCACAGAAGTCACAAGAGTGCCAATGATGACAATAATAAGAACTAACATTTATTAGGGGCCCGTCATGGACCAAGCACAATTCTAAATGTTTTCCATGGATCAGAATGAATTCTTCTAATAACCCTGTGAAAATAGTACCATTTGTATCATAAAGATGAATAACTGAGTTACAGAAGTCCAGTAATGTTCCTAAGGTCATACAGCCAGAAAGAGGAAGGACGAAATTTGAACTTACACAGCCGGACCCCAGAGTTGTGATATTATTAATCATAAATCACCACAGTCATATAATACTGTGTTAAATATTTACAGCCACCATGAAAGGGGTGCTGTTGTGCACCCTCATTTGACACGTGAGGAACATGAGGTAAAGAGAGGTTGTGTATCTATCCCGAGATCATATCGTCAGCGAGGGGCTGAATTAAGAACTATATCCTTCCTTCAGAGCTGTGACTCCGCTGTGCATGGTGTGGATACTCATTACGAAGGGATGTTAATAGATGCTACCAGAAATAAAAGGAATTCAAGATTAAATATGTTTGGGAACTCTGAGTTTAGCAAAAATAAACAGGTTCCCTTACTGCAGAACTTCTAAGAGTCTTTCATAAGCGGTCGGTCACTGGAAAACTCTAATAGGGAACTACAGTCCGAAGTAATTTCCAAACACATTTGACAGTAGACACCTTCTGGAATCACATTCTTTGGGCCAAACCTTGGTATAAACTAAAAGATTTTCCTGAGGTCATAAAATAATCAAGAAGAAGCAAAGTAGAACAGAGTGACCACCTGGCTCTGTAAGATGAGGTCTTTGGGGAGAAAAGAGAAATAAGCCTAAGTGAAGAGTATTTCCTGGAACAGTTATAGCTGAATCTGTGAAAAATTTTACTATCTTAAAACTAGATGGAACCCTGGAGGACACCTGGACCAAATCCATCACTGGGTAATTAGGAAGTGAGAACCAAAGTCACATAGGGATGGCAGGGACCCTTTCTTCCTTCCAGGCCCCAACTTTCTGGTCTTAGGTGGAGGGAAAAGTATTTGGGATGCTGTCTTGGAGACCAGAAAAGAGAGACAACAAAGAATCTGGAGTATCTGTGATAAACTGTCTCTGACCTTGAATCCTTAAGGAACAGAATATTTATGATATGATTTGACTGATGTGAGCAGATTCCCTTTTATCCTTCAACATGGAAGACATGCAATATGATTACATTGGTATGAGAAAAATTCATGAAGAGAGAGGAAAAGAAACTTCTGGATGCTATTGCCAGAGATAGCTGGGCCTAGTTTACTTTCTGTCACTTGCCCATCAAAATATTCATGAAACAGAAAAAGAGGCAAAAATCACCTAGCCATCATAAACCAAGGGTTACATTCAATACTTTACCACTCCCTAGAAGCAACTGTCCCTTATTATGGTATGGGTGGCCACACTGAAAAACTCTAGTGACTGACTGATACCTAGACTTCAGAAACAAAACATCATAGCCAGAGAAGGAAGAAGGTTCCAGTGCATCACCAAAATGTACCCCATTACCCATGAGGCACTGTGCTGTAGGCAAAAAAGCCATCTGGCTTACACAGCACCATAGGAGATAACAGATGAAGAACCACAAAACAATGAGAAAGCACACCTAGCACAGTCACATTTATGTATATATCTACGTAAAATCATGACTGTGCCTGTGTACAAATTCAGAAAAAAATCTTTAAAGACTAGTTCAATTTTTGAGGAATATTTAATAAGAAAATATCCAGGCAGCACTTTTATGTCCATGACATGATGACAAAAGCAGGGTATAAAATGGTACAGTATGGTCTCAGTTTAGAAAAAACGTTTGTGTGTACAGAGAAGTCATGTGCATAAAGTCACATGCATGCAGCCACCATGAAGGGACAACGTCACGAAACTACACTACTTGGTTAGAGGAGGAAAGATTTTTATTTTCTTCATATACCGTTGGCCGGTAACCCTGTATTGTTTCTATAAACAAAAACAAACATGTTCATTCCTCTATCAAGAGGGAAAACATCGGACCAATTCTTAGGAAACAATGTTCCTTTAGGATCAAGAGGGGTTTTACACACAGAAGGCCCGCTGTCTACTAAAACCAACAGAGGCTAACATTTACAGAAACGCACTGTGCTCCAAGCACTGCCCAATCGTTATTCTGCACAATTCGAGTCAACACCATCATCATTTTACAGGTGAGCACACAGGTTCAGAAATGCTCACTCATGCCAGGGCCAGAGGTTGGGATCCAGCTGGAACCAAAGCCTGAGCCCTTAGCCCTTGCAGCAGCCTTCGCTTGGGCAACAAGAGGGCTTATGCTTGCTCTACTGTTTTTAGCTGAAACTCCAATGTCTTCTTCACTGAAGCTTGGCATTAGGATCTAAGAGAAGGTCAGCCTCCAAGTTGTCTTCAGACTTGTAGAATCAGAACTCAGGACCTGTCCTGAGTGTCCTCAAGGGAAGGGACATAGGTTCAGACCCCAAAGCCCACCCCCTACCTAGAAATCCCAATCTGACAAAGCTTCTCTCAGAAGCATGACCTCAAGCCATTTTATTCTGGCAGCATCCACAGACGACAACACTCTGGAGGACAGTAACATTGCTTAGGGGCCCTTTGGAGATCCACTGGGTTGGGATAACAGTTGGTTAATTGCACAGTGAGTTGCTGCTGCCCCAGAAATGCCACTTGCAGACAGAGGTGACATCTTTGCATCAAACAGATAATTTGATATAAGGGCATGGTGGAGGGAAACTCGAAAGGATAGTGTTGAGTCAATAACCCATCCCTGCACCAGGCCTGTAAGGAGTTGGGGAAAGGAGACTCCCTGGAGCTGAGATGGGGAATAATAATTGAGAATTGCTCAGGGGACACACCAACCCATATCAGCCCTTTAGGGAGGCAGCCAGGGAAATACATACTGAGACCCAGTCTGCTCCTCTCTTTCTTCCCCATTTCTTGCCAGTGTATCCACCTCACTGGCCAAATCCTAGCAGAAGCTAGAGGACCTTGGAGACCACAGACAGAGGACACAAGAGATTAGTATCCCTCAGCATGGAGCACATGGAGAGAAGGGGGACAGGGATATGGCAGGTCAAATGGGAGCCATCAGGCATCATCCTTAAGGTATGTAACGGACTGAATTGTGTCCACCTCCAAAATCCTATGTTGAAGCTCTAACCCCTCAATGTGACTATATTTGAAGATAGGGTCCTTTAAGGAGATAACAAAGGTTAAATGAGGTCATAGGAGTGGGGCCCTAATCTAATAGGACTGGTGTTTTTATGAGGAAAGGAAGAGACGCCAGGAGGGCACCCACAGAGGAAAGGCCATGTGAAGACACAATGAGAAGGTGGCCATCTACAAAGTGAGGAGAGATGTGCCTGCAGAACTCAGCCCTGCTGGCACGTTGATCACGGACTACTAAACTTTTAGCCTCCAGAACCAGGAGAAAATAGGTTTCTGTTGTTTAAGTCACTCAGTGTACGTTAGTCTGTTATGGCAGCCCGAGATGACTAATACAAGGTCAGAGGAGGAGATAAAGGATGGCCTGCCCCCCGTGTATGCAGAGCATATACTGATGCTGCCATCATTCCACCCACGAGGCAACCTGACCTTTGTGCATGCGTGTATGGTTTATGATTAAAGACTTAGGAATAAACAGACTGAATCTGTGGGCTGAAAATGACATAAAGACAGCTGCTAAAGATCTATGAGGTTAATCTGAAACAATTAGCAATTCAAAGATTTATTTACTACAGATGCACAGGGAATTTTCATTAGTGTGCAATATTCAGAAAACTAAAACATATGTGGTAAAAAAAAAATCTGGACATTTTTCCAAAATTCAGAGTGATTTAAGAATTAAATCTTAATGTGGGATGTAGGAAGAAGGGAAGTGGGGCAGAATATTGTAAAGAGAAAAGAATCTTGAGAGATATATTTTCCCAAAATGTAGGAAATAATATTTTCTAGTTTGGCAAGGTATTGTGATTACAATTGGTTATTTAAATATGGCTTTGGATGAGAAAAAAAATCTTCCAATTTAATTGAGTGCTAAGTTAAAAGTTAGTAAACTAACTTAAGGCAGAATATATTGTGAAATCCACACATGACCCATTTGACCAAACTCTAAATACTCTCTTTCATTCTGTATTTAATTGTGCATGTGTTTCTTCTTATGTACGCCCTACAAAAATCAACTTATAACACCCCACAGGGCTTTTATGAAAGGTGAAAGGAACTGGATTTTCTTATGGCTCAGGAGGTCAGAAAGGGCCACTTTATGCTAGATGACCAATTAAACCGTACACCCCAAGCCCGGTTTTGGGGGCCATATAGTTTGACGGGACTAAATTTCTTTCTTTAAAACGGTGTCGTAACTTTTCAGCCAAGGCAGTTAAATGTTATTTTGGAATTTAATATTACTTTCTTCTCCCATATTGCATAAAAAAATATTCTTAAAGGGCCATGAATAGATGACTAGAGACATCTGGGGGACAGGAAAATTAATTATATGAGACAGAACTGGACCCAGAGAATAAAGTGGGCCACGTACCACCAAAACCCCAGGGAACTGAATGAGACAGATGTGAGATGATTTTAGAGGGGTAAAAGAAAGAGATATGGCCTCTGCGGGTTAGGAATCGAGGTTAAGTGTTGTTTTTGCCAGAACAATCCTCTACAAAGAACTATACATGTCAGGTCACAGTGCTCTTACCTGGAAAATAAGCTTGCCTGCCTCTTATTTTTATGATCTACTCCACAAGTCAGAATGTCTGCTGTAAAGAATCCACAGGTTTCACCTGACTTTACTCCTGCTCTCAGAATATTACATTACTATATTCTCAGAATTATAGAGAAACGAGGAACCACTTTAAGTACTTCAAAAGCAAACTGGCATAATTATGGTCTATGTGATGACTTGAGGGCGGCCCACAGCTGGGTCATTCCACTGGTTTCTAAGCAAAAATTCCGGGACTCGAAAATGGTTAACAGTGGAAAGTAACAGCTTCCCAAAGATGATTTCATCAGGTAGCCAATACACAGGAGAGTGTCCTCCACCAATACCTGCTGGTGGTCAGCCTTCCATGGGCCTGGAGCCTTCCCCCGTGCTGTTCTCAATGTTTCCATTCCTGCCTTAGCACGTCTGCTGCCAAAGCTACCCATGTAGCACAAAATCAGACTTGGAGGGGCTGTCTGAACATCCACACATTGACTCACAAAACCCACTCTATGGGAGACTTCACCATTCTCATTTGCTGTGACTTAGCCTGCTAAAAGATGGTTGATGAGACACACAAAAGACTGAAAATACAAATGCATCTTTCTCTAAAGTACTTAAAGTGAAAGAAGCCAGGAAGTCTTTTGTGAAGGGTAATCTATTGGGTTGGCTAGAGAGTCTATATGGTTTTTTCCATAAAATAAAAGACACATTTTTCATTTTCACCAATAGCTGCATTGACTTGGATATTTTGAGTATGTCAGCTCTCTCCTGCTTCTGGCTTCTAGTGGGTAGAGGCCAGGGGTGCTGCTAAACATCTTCCAATGCATGAGGCAGCCCCACAGCAAAGGATTATTTGGCCAAAATGTCAATAGTACCAGGAAACCCCACAAATCACTTTGACACGTTTGATCAGTCACAGCACCTTCTCTGCACACTACACAAATCTTTGAGTTTCAGTTGTGTTTTTACCATTCTTGAAATCATAAAATATGCTGAAAATGTTGCATATTTTCTTCCATCTTCAATATTAAAATGGCTGGGCAAAAGTTCACCAATTTTGATAAGTTTTTCTAAAATGTAAGCTGTCACAATACAATCTAAAAAAATTGTTCCGAATGAAGTTAAAGACAACTAAGCACTACTAGAGCGATCATAGGGGAAAAAAAACTAAATGAACTTTTTGGGCAACCCATTATTTCTCCCCACTTTTGTCTTCTGCCTTTTCTCATGTGACTTCATTCCCTCCCTACCTCAAGCTCACCTATCTTTTCCGCCCCCATTAGGTTTCCTGTAATTCGATTTGCTGTATACACAATAGGTCTCTAAGCCATGTATATTAAGCAATTTTTTATGTTTTGTTGACTTTTTAATAATACACTGAAAATATTAGTTGCAGTTATCAGCAATCATATTAATTTTACCATGCACAAATGAAAATCCATTTTATGTGCTTCCTGAGCATACCAAATGCAGTGACTTCCGTTTTAAAAGAACAGAGAGCCTGATAGTAATTACAGCTGCTGGGGACGAACGTTGCAAGCATTTCTGGTAAAATGACAAAGTGTCACATGTCACTTATAACCTTCATTTAGGGTCTTTTCACCATGTCATTCATGTTCTAGTACATGAACAAGCAGCATGATGCACTGAATCCAAGGAACCAACAAGGTGACTTTAGCTCGGTATTCTAAAGGGACCTGTGGAGTAAAGGGACCAAGGACCAGTGAAAGGAATAATTAATCAATGCTGCAGATGCAAAACTTCCCCAGGCCCAGGTTCCTGGTAAAGGGCTACTTTTATGTTTATTGTATGGCTAGCAAGAAAAACAAACAAACAAACAGAGTCGCTTATCCACCACATCTGCCAGGACATAAATTCAGGAGCACGTCCTCCAGGCAGAGGCTCGGGAGAATCACCCGTCATCAGAGCTTCAGACGGGGCGGCGCTGGGCCCACACACAGAACACAGCTTCTTACACTTTATCACCACAGGGCACAAAGGTGTGACGCGCGTGGCCCCTGACAGCAGCATTACAACAGTGGAGGTTTCTTTTTCTCTGTCTATTTTTAAAATATAGCTGAAAGAAGAAAATCACTCTTTTGTGGAGAAATTGTAGTAGAATATCCAGTGGGAAATAAAAACCAGGTGTGTTTACTAATGGAAGTCAATATACTTCCAAGCAAAGAATTTTATTTCTATTAACCTTTAGATATTCTGGACATGTAGGAACTCCACACAATAAACATTTGGAGCTGAATAAAGTGCTATGGACATTATTTAAAACTGGACACATAAGAGGTTCAGGCAGTGGAATTTTAAATTTCTACATAAGGAAACTAAGGAAAGGAAGCTGCCAGAACCAGCTAGTGGCAGGGCTGAGATCAGATGGATCCAGTCTCATCTCAACCAACGCCGATCCCTGGGTGTTCCTAAAAAGGCTTTGCAATGTGGGCTGGGGAAACGCTGCTTAATTAACCACAGTGGGTTAGAGGAAAGATCCCCCCGAACCTCCTCCTGCCCTCTTTTGCTAAGTCAACAACCCCAAAATAATTGTCTGCTTTGTATTTTCTATCTATGGTCAGTTCACATTGTTAAATCCCTGCTTTTTCTCAGACCTTATCTTCCTCATCCGACCTACTGAAGCCTCAGCAAGACTCCGGTGATTTACTTCTGGCCACTCCCACGGCCCTCCCAGCTTTGGGCCCTGTTCCAGCTGTTTTCTGTGGTGTGGGAGCTGCGACCACGGGCAGGGGGAGGGACATGCAGATTAGGTGTCTCAGTTCCTCATTCCAAGCAGCTAAAAAGTACATGTGAGTCTCATATACTCTCTGAAATAAACACAATCGATAACAGTACCAATACAGCTGTTCTGGGCACCGCCACCATCCTAGGCATCCCATTTTGGGGAGGGAAAAAGACATACCTGCCAAAGTTTCTACATCTTGGACCATCCCAGAGGAATGGCAAAGTCATCTCAGATTTTCCGGAGAGCTACATTTATGAAATTGAGGACGACATGTCCAATATCAACATTAGTTACTTAATTTGAAACCACTCAGAAAGATACCATCACTTGGAAATTTATATTGAAGAGTATTTGAAAAATTCCTTTCATAGAGAATAAAAACATTATCAAAAAGGGTATGCAAAGAATTTCTTATAAATGTTTACAAAGGCACTTAGAAAGGAGAACAGAGGGAAAGTCCAGCAACAATGAAAAGTTTATAATGTTTTTGAACTTAGTTCTAGGTGACACAATGCCTTACATGGACTGGTTCCAATGGTCAGCTCAACTCTGGAATGGCAAGAAGCAAGCTGCCCCTCTCCAAAGCCCACCATGGGGCTCAACTGTCACCGGCCTCCAGTCCATGAAGCAATGATCTAACCTTTTGTGGAGTAGCTCATAGTACTCAACAAACCAGCCCTCTACATTTTCTTCCCATAAACACAATCCTGATGTAAAACAAATTATATTTTTGAAAAAAATTATAATTAATATGCAGCTTATGTTATTTACAAGATTCTGTGGTCCTTAATGATGCACCTTTTCCTTCCTCTGAGAAGGGGACCAGCAGTTGGACTGAGCACTTGACATGTGAGATCTCAGTCAGTCTTCACGACAGTTTCATAAAGTATTATCACAGCCTTTTCCCAGGGAAACAGAAGCTCTGATAATGCAGTTACTTGTCCCAGGCCAAAACTGCAGAGAGAAACCTGAGATTTCAACCCAGGTCTCTGCGACTTCAAGGCCAGTAACTTTCGGCATCATCACAGGCTGCACCCAGGGAAGAAGAGAAAGAGATGCTACAGCAGTGAAGCTGCGAATATGCCAAATCAGTTGCCTAGACGGTAAGTTCTCTAGAAGTTCGGGGAAGAGAGGGGTCCCTGTTGCAGTGTTCACTTTCATATGATCACTGACTGAAAGCTGAGGGAGCCCAGATAGGCCCATCTGATGCCCTTGGCAGGAGCGGATATGACACACGGCGGTGAAGAGCACAGGCTTGGAAGAAGACACACCCAAGTCGGAACCACAGCCACTCTTCAAAATGACCAGGCTGCCTACTTTGGCAAGAGTTAGTTTCCAAATCTATAAACTAGGTTAGGTCCAATCAGAACTGTTCTGATACCCAACTTAAGTGACAATTAGAATTAAAAGTCAGAATAATGTTTACAATCCTGAGTATTAACTTTTATTGTTTTTATCTTAAAGATGAAGACTCCAGGCTCAAGTTAAGTGGAAAAAAAATCTTCTGTAGAAGCCATATATATTTTAAAATCATTTGATATTATCAACTGAATTCAATTTATCCCTGTTTATTACAGAGTGGCCTTTCTTTTCCAGCTACTGCCATGTTTTACTGCCCGTCCTCCCCATGAGCTTTCTCAAATCTGTGTTTAGAGTCACAGAAGCTCAGGACTGGAATGGACCTTAACTTAGCCTAGCCCAGTTCCTGTATGATTCTGCATTGTCCCTACAACAGGGGCATCCAGTCCCTACTAGAACATCTCCTGTGGTAAGGACGTCACTTACTCCCCAGGTGGCCTAGTCGTCACTAGAAGAAAACAAACTAAAGGAAAAGAGAATGTTACTGGTACCTAGTTAATCCACGAGGAGAACACAGGTATTTGGAGTGCAATTTGCAAAAGTTAGAATAAACTACTACGAGTTAAGAATGAATCTCTAAATGAAAACTGAAAACAAGGTGACAAGAAAAATGTATCACAATCACAGGGTAATCTAAATCTGACACTTGGATATCAGATAACTTTGTGAAGATTCCAGAATGTGAAACTGCGTATGTATTTATGAAAGGCATACATTTCTTTGTTTCCAAAACAGATCATCTTATATTGGGTCCACTTGGCAAGTTACTTTATAGCTTTGTTGGAACTCTTAAGAAACAGAGTCCCACCAGCATATATTTAGATCCTAAGGGAGGGTTTTTAAAACAAACTTCAGTTAAAATCAATTTTCATTAAGTGGAACCAATATGAAATAAACTCCCTTGTTTATCTTTGCCTACCCACATACCATTCCAAAGTTTTGCAACATGTGCCAACTAATTTAACAGCAATCTGTCATTTATTAAAATGTAAACTGGTACCAGTCCCGCTACAGCTGGGTATGTATCAGATAAAAACGTGTCCCTCCCGAATGAAAGTGCTCAATTTTGTTATGATTATTATGACTGCTTTATTCTGTAAGCTGATTACACCCCTTCTCCCCCTCCTGGTGAATACATGCCTTTAATTTAAGGGTGGAGAAACGTGTATGTGTGTGTTAGCACACTCGTGCACACACATGTGTGCATCACATACAATCTATGATTGTAAAGGAACCTTGTGCTTTCAGCAAATATTCTAAATATCTAGTCAGTTGTAAAATCTGGTGAATCAAAAGAAAATTGACGATGGGAAGGGCATACATATACTAATCAGCCCTCATAAGAGACTCAATAGCTAGGGATGTGCCAACAGATGTTCATAAAAAACTTGCTTCCGTCTGGCACCTGAATAGAAGAGGAGAGTGAAAATGGGGGGCCGGGGGGGAAGGACATAGTTCCAACAAAGAGATTAGGGGCCAGTGGTTGTGATTTTACCTACTTTTGTTCCCTACCCTTGACATTGGTTTTATATTGAATGCTTTAATCCCAAAGTCTAAAAAGCTTGAAGAAAAATAAGCTGGAGTTCAAAGTTTACTTGCAAGTAAAATGACAAAGGAAACGCTATAAGCTGTGATTCTACAACATCTATGAGCTACATGATTTCTCCAGATAAAGGATTAAGATAAATGCCAAGCCCATGCACATTACGCGGTGGGTACTTAAGAAATACTTCTTGGGTACAATAATAAGGGAAGTACTGGAAACTTTCTCATAGGATTTTTTGATTATGGGAAAAGGAAAAGATTTGATTCCAAGTTTTTTGCTCATTTTCTACAGGATATGATTAAACACACTTGTCAGGAAACTGTAACACGTTGTCAATGCATTAGATGCATGCTGATGAGGATCAAATGCACCAGGTGTTATTAAAGTTTGATAACCCAAACGGGACAAAAAAGACGACTGCGAGGCAACTGGACTGCACACGATAAGGTATGTTATTGTGTGGTGTTTAGTCTGTCCTCCTTATTGCGTGCCTGATTCCATTCACAGAAGGGACTTTGGGAGTTCCCCTGCACTTTACTCAGGGCATTTATTCATCATTATATGGTGAGCTCCCCAAAGACAAGTGCTGTGCTATTCATCTTTCACTGTCACCTAGCAAAGTGCCTGGAATATTATAACCACCCAGGGAGTGTCTCCTGAATGCAATCAAGAATACATGAATGAATAAAGAACCTGTCAAAGAAAACTTCAGGCAAATAGCCTCTCATTCTGACACTAACCCTTGGGTCACCTCTATCTGAAACACTGTCAGCTGACTCACTCATTTCATAAAGTTGCTTTCCTATTTAGAGCTGCCTGGGTGGATGAAATCAAGAATTTCCCTGAGAGAAGTCTTTGCTGGTCATACCAAGGAGTCAGGCCGAAGGGTCGCCATGGTTAAGAGGAGTCGTTTCAGTTCGAATGAGAGCAACTTTTGAACTGTCCTCTCCTAAGATGACATCTAAGACTGCGATTCTGAGACCCCTGGTAAAATTGTAAGAAATCTATGTTCCCTCCTAAGAAGCTTAGAATGTTCTTTGTTGGTCACCCAGATCCCCAGCTAGGTGATGAGAAGACAAATGACAAGATTGACATGGAAGAAATGCTTCCTTGGCTCTAGTGTTAACGCTAATTTGAAAGTTGAAGTTCAAGCTGGGAAGAGAGGAGTTTTGGAAGTACACTACTGGCCGAGTCTGAGTGAGAGATGTCAGCTCTAACCGGGAAGACAAGAGGGAGGATTCCGTAGACTTCTAGGAAGTAGGAGAGCAAAGAAAGACTTACCGGGTGACGGGGATGAGGAAGAGAAGAAACCGCAAGTTTTAGGAAGGGAGAATGGGTAAATGGCGCTAACATCCACAAGAAAATAAATAACGAAAGGCTGGTTAAAAAAACTCAAGCACTACAATTATTTCCGGTTCAAACATTCTGACTCTAACAGTCTAGTGAGTTTAGCTAAATTTTCATAAAGTAGCTCTGAAGAATTTAAAATGAAATTAACAGCAATTCCAAAACAATCATGAAAATAAAAGCTGCTGTGTGCTCAAAAGCTTAGAACATTGATTAAATAAAGGGAAACTTTACTACAGGACTTCTCAGAGCCTTTAATATCTTTTTAAATTCCCAAAGGGAACATATAACAAACAGTGTTTTTCAAGCAATTTGACAGCAAAATGCACCCCCCTCCTATTTTTTTAGCATTTTATTGACTAGTGTGTTATGGATTAAGCTTTAGAAAATACCCTTTTGGATATTTTGTTCCATTTATTTTGTCCATCCTTTAATAAGACTCACAAGGTCATATTCTTACCTTCCCGAAAGACCACTCAGTAACATGGGCTTGATTTAAGGCAGAAATTTCGAACAGTCAAGACTTCTTACAGTATTTTGCATGACTATTCAGTTTTTCACTGGTACTGCCCTTGCCTTTGCGGTGGTGATAGTGACTGAGGCTTATACCAGAATAGAGACTTTACTGTGTTTCAGGAACTCTGCCTCGTATTTTACAGGCATTAAATGTATAATCCTCACAACAGTCCTAAAAAGTAATGACCAGCATTTAGCTCCATTTTATAGAGGAACAAACTGATCCTCGGAGGGGCTAATTAACTTGAACAAGGTAAGAAAGTATTAGAACCCACTGGACAGTCTGCGTCCAGAGTCTGTGTACATGAATCACCCGACTATATACCATACATATTAATAACTCATTTCCAAATTACTAATCAAAAGCAATGCAAGTGTACTCCTTAAGTAAACTCATTCAGTACATGCAGCAAACTGGTGTGGAAGTCAGTGATGCATTCACTCATACATCTATCTGTGCACTGACTCTCTGAACAGATACCGTTTTAGGTGCCCGGAATACACAGAGAAAAGCATCACAGTTAATTTTCTGGAGGAGAAAGTTAATCCACAAGGTAAGTAAATCTAACAAACAAAAGGAAGGATAACACCTGTCAAGAAAGGGTTCGGAAGGGGCGGGAGTACCGGTGCTGTGGGGTGGGTGGGAAGAAGCGGCTGGCCTCCCTGTGAGTTCTAATTATAACTGAGAGTTCAGACAAGAGCACCGGGTTTTCCAAGGAGGTCACTGTGACCTTGACAAGAACAGCTTCCAGGGAGTAACAGGTCAGAGCCCCGATGTAGTGGCATCAAGAGAGAATGGAAAAGGAGAGCTTGGAGAGGGCAAGAAGGAACAAGGTTTTCCCGGAATTTTGTTCTAATGGGAAAAAGAGAAATGAGGCCATAATTGGAAGGACAAAAGGAGACAAAAGAGGGATTCTCCTCTCTCTTGGGAGTTTACCAATATGAGTGTGTGTGAACAGCAATAGCACAGGTGAGAGGGAAAATTCTGACAATGAAGGAACAGAGAGTGAACTGGGCAGCATCTCTGACGGAGTGAGAAAGGGCGGCGTCAGTGACGGAACTGAGGAGGTGGACAAAGCAATTCACTCACCTCAGGAACAGGAGGTCACAGATGAAGGAAGGAGGTCAGATGTGACGAATAATGGAGAAATGACAACATGTAAAAAAAAAACTATTAGATTTCTTAGAGACCCACATTCTGACTTCTTTAGCTATGATGAACATTTTCTGTAAAATTGGGGAGAACAGTATCTATTTTATGAGATCACTGTGAAGATTAAAACTTATCTATTTTAGGGATTCACAGAATCACTACAGTGAAACAGACTGGTAAATGTCAAACGTTGCTGTATCTTCATCATAGTCATTATTAAGCGTATGCAGCCCAAACTATATAGCTCTAATTCTTGCCTGTAATTTTATAGCTCCTCAGCATCACATGAAATGCAAACCTTTGGAAGAAAGAGCAAGTTGTCATCAATTGTGACATAGTTTGTTCGACATAGTTTCTTTTACACAATTTTGGTACATTAATTCTAAAGTGGCTACAAATTGAATCAATTCTGATTTTGTTAAAGTCTTTGAAAACAGTGTTACATTCTACTGAGCCAAATGCTTATCTTATAGTAAACAAATAGAAAGCATTTTGAAATCCAGTATTTGCTACATTTTTTTTGATTAGCAAGCAGAAAGAATGGATGCAATCAATACTTGGACTCCCTGAGCAAAATGTATTTATTTCCCTTGTGAAAATCTCTCGATACTTGTGCATCTCTCTCTTGCCACCTATCTCTCTAGCTGTCTTGGTGTTGCTGCCACCCTAGCCAACTCATTATCAACTCTTTGCTGGACCATTTCAACCTCCCACTCTTGCCTCTCACCCCTCACCCACACACAGTGCCTTCTCTACACAGCAGTGATCTTTGAAAATTGAGTATCCCATCAGGCCACGAGTCTGCTGAAAACCTCCAATGGTTTTCTGTAACAGAATAAAATGTAAACACCCTGCATGGTTTAGCGAGTCCTGCTGAGCTGGCCCCTGCCTACCTCTCCAACCCATCTCCTTCTGCCTGCTCTCTGACCATGTTGCCCCCAAAGCCCAAATTAGCATTCTGTTCTGTGAGTTCACTCACACCATGCTCTAGTCACGGAGCTTTGCTCTTGCTGTTCCTTCTGCACAGAACATTCCTTCCACATTTCTTCACATGATTGGCCTCTTATCATGGATGTCTCCATTCATGTATCACCTCCTCAAAGAAGACTCTCCACTCTTCTAACCAAAGCCGTTCTATCCTTCCTAAGTCATTGGTTCTATTTCTTTCATAACACTCATCCTTCGCTCAAGGAATCTTCTTTCTCCATTTTCTGTCATGTTGCTAAAAATTGGGACTTCTATG
>VMDR010007178.1:0-41784 GCA_007922815.1 Macrotus californicus | reverse complement strand
AGGAACTCAAGGAGGTCCTCACCCTGAACTCCCAGCCAGTATTTGAGTAGCTCTTTTCCCTCTGACCCTCTACCATTTCCACTTTTATTGATTCTTCTCCCCAGAATGCTCTTTTTCTTCCTCTCAGTTTGTCACTTTATTAGAAGAAAAATTTCATTAGACAGTCCCCAGGACTGCTGCCTATTTCATTCTTTCATTTATTCACAAATTCAACAAATACTTACTGAGCATCAACAACATGCCAGGCATAGTTCCAGGCAGCAGAGACACAGCAGTGAGCAGAACAGAAAATCCCCATCCTCTTGAAGCTTCTATTCCAGCGGAGGGATAGACAAGAAGAAACAAGCAGATAGAAAAATAAGTGATGTGTTAGATCATGATGCGTGTCATGTCCTCAAAGGAAATGTTGAGTTTAAAATAAAATAAAGCATAAATATGATTTTGAAAAATGACTTTTCTGCCTTTGTGTTTTGCAAAATGCCATCAGCCATCATTGCAGACACTGGGGGCTGTCCAAAGGCCTGAGGGGCTCCGGCGTCCACACCAACACGCCTTCCTCAGGCAGGGGCTCTTTTCTCTTGCCTCAGCCGCGTTTTGACCCCAGATATAAAAGGGAGAAGAGAAGCAGCTCCACAGGTGGCTCCTGGGACAGGAGTGCGTGGCTCTGCGAAGGCTCTGAGTCGGCTTCCAGCAGCATCGCCCGGCGGCTGTTACGGCAACTGCCCTCCTCAGAAGCAGTGGCAGAAGAGGGTTTGTCAGCATCAGAAGCGGATTTTTTTATCTTTTTAAATTTCACTACAAACAGGAGGAAAAAATATCTCACATAATAATAGCAGTAAGCCCAAGGATTGAGCACAGTGCTATGTTTTTTATATATTCTCTTCTTTAATTCTCAGAACAAATTTATGAGGTAGGTATCACTAATATTTCCATTGAATAGATGGAAAAAATACTGAGGCTCAGCTAAGAGTTTATGTGGTCACTACCACCACATATGAATATTTTTTGGATGTTAATGTCTGACAATTCTGACTTTCTTCTGCAAATGGTGCCTCAGGTATTGGTTTCCACTGCCACCACCCCCCGGCCCCCCGCCGTTTGGCTGTCCATGCCCAGTCCAGGTTTGTCAGCTGTGTGACAAGCAAGCTTCCTACAGCCAGTTAAAGATTCATCATTTAGTGAGAGGCACAGTGTGAATTCCCACTGCTTGGCGTGGTTTGTTGTTTCTCTTCAAGGAAGGTGCTTCCCTTCCAGATTCAATGATTTGAACCATCCTGCTGAAGGAGCTTCTTACTCAAAAACTCTCTCTGCAGCCTATTTCTGAAAGACCTGCTAGTAGTGCTCCTTCCTTGGATTAAGTTATTTTGCTTTATGAAGTCCAGAAATAAGATACAAGAGCAACCCAATGTTCAATCTACTTCTTAAAACATTGAGATGACCTTGCACTTTGAGCAATGAGTACAAATGTCAGCAGAACTTAGGACAGCTGAGCAATGCTGGAAGGTCCACAGCAGAAGAAAGGTTGACATTGAATTCTCACCAAACCTCTTTTGTCCATAGTCTTGTATTCTGCACCACGTGAGGATGAGAGGAAGGGAGAGTTCTGCGAAGGACAACGGGCCTGCAGGTCCTCCGTCTGACGACAGTGGCCTTCTGAGGCGCAAGGCCTGGAAGTGCTGTCGACTTAGGAAGGGGTCCTCTCGGTCCAGCCTGGGGATGGGCTGCCCCCACCAATACAGTTCTCAGCTTAAGAACAGACCTGATATCAAGAGGCCTCCATCTTTCCCGTAGGAAGAGGCTTGCTTGTGCTCAAGGCATGTTAACACACAAATGCCAGCCAGATGCGCACCACTTCCTAGATCCCAAAACTCTCACCTCTCTGCCCTATTTTTCATCTTGTACGTTTCCAAAAAGAAGCATTTCTACAGTAGTACACTGAACACTCATATGTCTTCCACCTAGGCTGAAGCTAAAACAACGATCTCCACCTAGAACAACCCTCATCTAGAACAATTGTCCACCTGGAAAAACCTTCCATCTGGAACAAGCTTCCACCTGGAACAACCCTCACCTGGAACAACACTCCACCTAGGACAACCCTCCACTTAGAATAATCCTCCTTGTGGAACAAGCCTCCACTCAAAACAACACTTCCTCCTGGAACAACCCTCACCTGAAACAACCCTCACCTACAACACACTCCACGAGAACAACCCTCACCTAGATTTAATGATGAACAGATTGGCCACATTATTCTCTCTGACTCTCTCATTATTGGAAGATTTACAGTGTATGGCATAATGCTTTATTCCTAGTTGTGCTGGCACACATCCCTGAGAGGAAGAACGTCCTCTTGACGACCACAATGGCATTATCACGTCCAGGAAAATTAACAATAATTCCAGGGGATCTTTTAAGAACCAGCCATACTACAACGTCTCCAATTGTCCCCAAATATGTGTGAAGGTTGGTCTCCTTTATCTTACTCAACAAGGATCTAATTGAGGTTTGCATCTTGGTTTGGGATTTTATGTCTTTTTAATGACTTTTCACCTAGGACAATCTCCCAAATTTTCCTATTTGAATAATTCAGGTCAGTTTTCTTGTAGGATGTTTCACCTTCAGGAAACAGCCAGTGTGTGCCTCTTGGTGTAATTTAACTTCATTGTCCCCTGTGTTTTCTGTGAACTGTAAGTTAGGTCTGAGGCATAGTATCTGCCTTAACCTTCAATGGCATTGAATCTGTTTTCCCTTTAGAATGGCCTCCCTCAGTCACATTCCCAGGTTACATAACTCTTTTCAATGCATGACTTGTTATTTGACCAGCTTGAGCATGGTAGTTATCTCTTCGTCACCACTGCCTCTGGGAGCAGATTAACAGCACCAGGTGGAAGCTATCCCATCAGAGATAAACTATCTTGTGAGTGAGGGACAGGACACCAATCGCCAGAGAGCACCACTGATTTCTGCCTTTTTTCCTGCACTACACGAAAACAATTAGTCTGGAGCTTGGAAGCAAAGGACTATTCAATCCTGGAGCATATTCTCTCTAACTCTTAATCTCTTTCAACTGGATCCTGCCCAGTGAGTGGGCATCTTCCCCCCCATTAAGGTCTCACATCTGGACACCGTTTACTCCAAGCTCCTCATGAGTGTCGGCGTCCTGAGCCCCGGCCCACCGTCAGTGGGCAGTAGAGGGGAAACTTCAGCGTGGGCAGCGTGCAGGACTGCGGGTCACTGCTGTGCGGAGCCCAGGCCCCTTCCTGCATGAGTCCTGCTGCTGAAAGATGAGTCTTCACAGGAAAACTGAGGCAAGAAACCAGACTACATAGGTCAAGAAAGGCAGCAAAGAGATAACTTCTGATGAGTCCTAGAGTTACTAGCTCACTATCCTTCATACCTGAAAACCAAATGGAGGTTTTCCATGTCAGGATAAATGGAGTCTCACAGGCCGGTTGCAATAACACCAGCCAAACTTTATTGAAGGGATGCTTGGCCAAGCACTCATCTTGTAGGTAATTACCCTGTTTGAAGCCTCATAGCCTATGAGTTAGTTATGGTTGCCATCTGGAAGTATGAGGCATAGACAGTTGGGGTGGCTTTCTCCAGGTCACACAGCAACTAGTTGAAGAAGCTGAGATTCAAACGCCAGCATATCAGAGTCATGAACCTGAGTGTTAACCACTATGCTACATAGAGACTTTTCCACGTGTCTCAGAAGAAAGCGTCAGGGAAGGAAGAGGCTGAGTTGCTCTTGAGCCAGGACCTATGCTGGACCTCAAACATGTCTATTGTTTGCTGTCCTGCTCAGATGGGCCGCCAGATGCAGCTGGAGACACATGCGTGAGCAAGTCAGTTGTGTGACAGTCCCTGTCATATCAAAGGAAGCAAATGAGGCCTGTAAAAATGACCCAGGGGTGTGGCAAGCGGCAGGAAATCTGTGCACAGCCTTACGGACTCACTTTCCTCCCCCACTTCTCCCCTCCCCTAGATCTTCTCATTCTATACGGGCTGTGACACCCAATAGGTTCCCTACAGGGCAGGTGCAGTGAGATAAAGAAAACGAGCAGAGTGTAACTCCATGCCTTATCGACGAAACTCTAAACAGCGGCTCCCCTGCCAGCCCCAAAAAGTGAAAACAAAGGGCTGCTTTGGGAGTGTGGGCATAAGGTGAGCCTGGCTTGGCTGGCGCCCAGGCCCGGCAGAGCCCAACCACAGCGCTCTAGCCCTGGACAAAGCCCCGGCGTGGGTGCCGGCGGATAGCGCCGGGAGAGCGGCGGAGCAGGCAGGTCTGCAGCACCACGCCGGTGTGCCTTCATCACACACCACCTCTGCTTACCTTGCCTTTGTCGTATTTGCGCAAAACCCACCTACTCCGTGAAAATACCTGGGCCGTGGACACAATGAGGTCAAGGGGACACAGAGCAATGGTGAATACAAATCTCTCTTTTTGCAGTATCTCCACCCGCACAGCATGTTTGCATTCTTTTTGTTAAAGCATTGAAATGGAGACACTCGGGGAAGAAATGCAAATGGAAACAGAAAACACACGTTCTTTGTTTGCATTTTACATATCAGATTGACAGAGACTTAAAAGTTTAATAAAAGCCAGGGTAGCTGAGGGTTAGGGAAATAGTCTCTTTCATGGATTGTTGGTCAACTATAAAGACCACTATGGAAGGTATGGTAATATATGTAAAAAATGCTTAGGCACATACCCTTTGATCTGGCGATTTCACTTCCTGGAATTTATCTTACAGGTATATTTGCACAAGCGTACAAAAATATATGAATAAAGAATGTTCCCTGAAAAATTGTAATTTAAAAAACACCTACATGTAACTTAGATGTCCATCAATAGGGACTAATCTATACTAATATATAAAGCACCTCTGTAAAAGAAAACAACATAGCTATTTAAAAGAATAAATAAAATATGTTGAAATAAAATATGCCGAGATAATTATTAAATATATAATAAATAGTGATTTAAAAAGCAAGTATCATAATAGTACATACAACTATTACAATATGCATTTTCAATGTTTGTGTGTGCATGGAAAACTCTGGAAGGATATAGAAGAAATTTTTAATAGCGTTTATCTTTCGGTAGTGGGCTGAAATAAGGGAAAAAAACCTTTTTTGTTTGATGTTTTATAGCTTTCTCTTCTATTTGAAGGCATTTTTAAAACTGGCCCTCATTTTTCTAGAAGTAGTGACACTGGAAATTCCTGAGGTACACGTGGGATTTCCACGCTCCTCTTTTCTTGAAGCAGCTTTTTTCAGCCTTTTTCATCTCATGGCACATGTAGCCTAATTACTACAGTTTTGTGGCACATCCCAAAATATATTTTGTGCCAATCTGATCAAAGAAAACAGGTACGATTTTGATCACTCACTCCAAATGGCTATTGCCGTGTTGGCTGTTGTCATTTCTTATTTGACCATCTCAGGGAGAAGAGGCCAGTGTTCTCCCGAAATAGTCAGGTATTCCATGATTTAAACCCTCCGGTGGCACAGGGGCTAAAAATCGCTGCTGTAGGACAGACAAACCACGAGCGCTTCTCAAGGCCGAAAAAGAGACAGTTGCAGAAAAGGGAAAGGAATATAAGTCATAGGAGCCAAAAGGGCCTGTTTTCCTACTGTCCTCAAAGGTCCTTCCAGTTTGTCTATTAATTACAGAAAGGTCCGTTATCCACTTGTGATTACCTGTCCCATGGAATTTCTCAGTGTCGGGTGAAGCCAACCTGGAGATCAGTCCCACAACGGCCCTGGCTCTGGCAACATGAATAACAGCCGTTGCAGTTGGGGCTGCTGGGCCCCCCTGTGCCCTTCCTCTGGACTCGCATGCTCAGAGAAGACGAGCTAGTCTCCTGTGCTTCCTGAGTGCCTGGGCACAGTGGCACAGGGAAAAGCACGTTTCCCGCGGAACTGACGGCAGACGGCCGCGCTTGGCGCCGCGCACCGGGATAACTCCGTTTTCTCCTTGCAGGTGGGTATGTGCGTGATTCGGTGCAGAACATGGTCACGGGGTTCTGATCTGACTGGAGAAGCTTGTGCTAACATTCTCTTCAAAAACAACTTTAGCAGGAGAAAAACATTAAATGTTGCAATTCAAACAGCTTCATTAACCAGACTTCTTGTGGTGATTGTTTTGTAATATATACCAATATTGAATCATCATGTTGTACACTTGAAACAAATATAATAGTATATGTCAATTATATCTCAAAATAAAAAAAAAACATTCTCTAGTTACCACTGAAAATATTATATTTCTGACAGAGTGGTTAATGTTTGCCTATTCATTGGATTTAAAATATTAATGTTAAAAGTAATACATATTATACAGTGTTCCTATAAATAATAATAGGTAACTTTCCAACTCAAGAGAAGTTTCCGTCAATAAAATGAGATGGTGAGACCACTAACTCCATCCATGAAAGGGGGGACTTTTTGGAAAGTTCCTATACTAGTTCCAGCAGCTTTCCTACTACCTCCCCCTCTGTCCACACTCTCTCACCCACCCACCCGTAGTGGTGTGGGTGTGGGGAATCAGATTTGACAAGGGGAGGCAAGCAGTAAAAGCTCTCAGGAGGCCCTCATCCTGGTATTTCTTCACACCCGGAGCCCCGGCCTCAGGTGAGGACCACTCACAGGATAGTCCTGAGAGCCCTGGTGCTGGGCTTCCCTTTCGTCCCCGTTCAGTATCTGAGTCTACTCTTTCCCCCAGATGGATGAACCAGGCTGTGTTAGTAAGTTCCAGAGCTGGAAGGGAATTCGGGTGACCATTTCCTCAGCCTTTTGCCTCTAAACAAGGCAATACATCGCGTTCATGGTCTTCACTTTTTATTTTACATCAAACTCACCAGATCATCTTACTGAAAATGCAGAGTCCCGAGTACGCTTCTCAGAGATGCTGATCATGTGGACAAAGGGTCCAGAAGTCTACATTTTAAGCAAGCATGATGTGTGTCGGGGGGTGGGGGGGTGATTCAGGGCAGCCCTTGGAGAAATATCCTAGCACAGAGGAGGTGCTTAAACAAAAAAGCAAAGTTAGTGACTGAAATAATAAACCGATAAAATGACCAAAGAAGAAATCAGGAAACTCTAAAGTAGTGATTTTTCAAATCTTTTAACAAAAGCATTTGCTCAAAGAATTTTATTTGGAAACCTTATATGCAAAATAAATAACAACCAGCTCCTCAGGTGGGTGAGAAAGGCAGCCCCGGAGCCTCTGTCTATCCAGCAGGCTGGCGATCCCTGGGCTAACATGCCCGGGGAACGCTGAACAACACAGAGTTTTGGTGAAAGTGGGTTAAAGACTCTCACTAACATGAAAGATAAAGTCAGAAGCCCTTTCCGATTGCATCAGCTTTTAGATGCAGGCACAGCTGGGATGGGGAACGTGGATGGACTCATTCCCTAGCCAGCCTTTCCGGCATGTTCTAAACTGCCCAGGACCCTATCCTGAGCAGTCAGTATTCCTGTCCCAGCCCTCTCCCTGGAACCCCAGATCCAGATCCAACTGTCTCCTCCATAACTCTGTTAGTGTACAACCAGGAGGCGTCACAGACTTAACAGACTGATTTCCTCAACACACACACCACCACCACCTCCTCCATCTTTCCTGTCACCGTAAATAGCACCATGAGCCATTTAATTGCTCAAATCAAAAATCTACATTCGTTTCTGTAGCAAAGGTAATATTCTGTTTCAACAAAGCTCATTTCATTTCTCAATTCCTGGGCACACTGGAAGATTATTTTTTCTAGCTTCCCTAGCAGTCAAGTGAGGCCCTGGGGCATGCGTTTCTTGCCCTACCCCTGAGGTCACAGAGACACTGTGCTCTGAGTGGGGTATGAGATGAATGAGGCTCTGCTACCTGGTTCCCTGAATGAGTGTGTGATACAGCGCCTCTCCACCCCACCCCCAACCAGCCAACACTTAGAAACACAACATGAGCTAGAAATGAATGTCTGTTGTATTAAGTCACTGAGATTTCAGGCGGGTTGTTACCACACACTAGCCCAGGATTAAGTATCCTAATATGTTGTCTTTTCCTTAGCCCAAACATCCAATTAATTAGCAATCCTACAGACTCTAAATCCTACCCCGGGTTTTTCCATCCTCCGCAGGCCCAGGACTACCACCACAGCATCCCAAGGGCCCACCGCCCAACAACGATGCCATCTTTACTGTTGCATTGTTCAGGCTGGTGAGATACTATCCCCAAAATCCCACTTTAAAGTGTGCTTTCTCGGGCCATTTCTGGTACCAGTCCTCAGAGGCTGGGACCCTGGGTAGCTGATTTGAAGACGGAAGTTAGTGTGCAGAAAGTTTCTTGGGGAGCGATCTCAGACCCCTGTGTGGGTAAAGGGAAGAAGGCGGGACTGTTCTTCAAAGGGACTGATGATGCTCCGCTTCTGAAGCTGAGCGATGGGTTCATAGTATTCATTTAATCAATAGTCTTTATTTGACACATGCTATTTTAAATGAGTGATGTATTTTACAGTTTTAAGAAGTTTTTTTTAAGTCTTAAGAGTGGTGGGTCACAGTGGGTAATCAGATCAAATGGGCCAACATCAGCATTCCCGGCATCCTGGTGCATTGCCTCGGGCAACTGTTCAGGTTCTATTTCAGTTTCTTCATGTAGAAAATGGTTATTGCATTAACATTTACTTCATGTGGTTGTTGTGCAGATTACATGAGATTATGTATGCACAGTGGGCTCAACAGTGTTCCCCCCAAATTCACTTCCACCCGGAACCTCAGATTGAGAAATACAGCTTCGGCAGACCTCATCAGTTCAGAAGAGATCATACTAGATTAGGGTGGGCCCTAAACTTAATGAGTGGTTACTTATAAGAAAAGGGGAGTATAGTCACAGTTATATGCACACACACAGGAAGAAGGCCATGTGATAAAGGCAGAGATTGGAGTGATGCAGCTCCAAGCCAAGGAAGGGCAAGGGTTGCTGGCCTCCACCATAAGCTTGAGTGGCTAAGGAAGCTCTCTTCCCTGGACACTTCAGAGGAAGTGCGGCCCTTCCAACACACTGATTCATCTGGCTTCCAGGAAACTGTGAGAGAATAAATTTCGGTTGTTTCCAGCCACCCAGCTTGCAGTGCTGTGTTACAGCAGCCACGGGAAACTAATACAGTGTGTACATTCTAGCTGGTCCTTGGCACAGAGAAAGAACTCACTAAAAATTAGCAATGATTATTAGATAAATCCAAACACCTGTGCCAATTATTTGACTTGAAATCCTCCTTTTTTGTTCCAGTTCTGCCCAACATTTAAGCATTATAGTTATGTGAGTATTCAGATCTCTTTCTGGCTTACAAAAAGGGAGCCAAATATTCACATATAAGATGGAAACTAAGCCTTGTGCAGTTTTCACGTCTCTTACAGCACCGAGCACCTTGGTAACAAAGGATTGAGGCCTTCCTCTGGGTGAGGGGCAGAGCTAGGCATGGGAGTTAAAACGGATGGCCCTGCTGCTGCCCCTGTCCTTGGGAAGCTGGACACGTGTGTGGAGAGAGCATCGGACTGTTGAGTCCTGTGGGACTCTGTGACGAGCACTGTTACAGAGAAGTAACGAGCTGGGCCAGGAGGGCTGACTCCTGTTCACGTGGGTGTGCAGGGAAGACTTCACCCAGGAGGGCACTTGTTAGCCAAGGCTTAAAGAGCTACTAAGCAAGGGAGAATACATAAAGGCAGGGATTTCAAACGTATGCAAAGCCCAGGTTGTGATGGACAGCATGCAGAAAAATTGAATGCTATTTTGTAAAAATAAGAAACAACCAAAGGGTAATCACACTTAAATAGATTATTTTGGGGTATATGGCCAACTGTCATTCCTCAAAAGAAGCTTTCACTGTGAAGTCTCACCATGACAGGCCTTGTCTTGGTGGCTGCTGGCTTGTTTGGGGCCCGCCCATCCTTTCCTGAGTGCTTAGGTTACTCTGAATACCCAGGGAACCTTTGGAATCTTCTCACATGCTGTGTCATGGTGATTTTGAGACATGGAATCAGGGGATAGGAGCTAAGAACTGAAGAGGCAGAAAGATTCAAGCAGAGTCCAATAGAAACAGAATGTGACGTGTGGGCTAGACATACGAAGTAGTGAGGGGAAGAGAAAAAGAGGGCAAATGACCGCGAAAGTAGCTATGCCCCTGTCGCTGTGAACTGTGAAAAGACTTCAGCCTGAGGTGAAAAGTCCACTAGGCAAGCAGGAGCTTGTGCACACACTGGGAGCTCTGGGGACACACCAGAGTGAAGGACGGCAGCTTACGAAATCAGACAACTGACCAGAGCTGGTAAGAAGAGGCCAGGTCCTTCAGTGGAGGGCTGAAACCCAATGCCTCGCTCATCCCATGACTCAGCACCAACAATGGAGCCCCAAGGTGGCATGAACTGAGCACAGGGCCAGGTCCCCCGCAGGTCCCTAAGGCAGCTTTCAGAGGGACTGGGGACCACCATGAAGGTGTGTGTATTTTGCGGACTAAGGTTCACCAGGAATTATGACTCTCTATCTATATGTAGTCTTCTCATAATGTGATATTTGTGTAGTATAGCATTTTCTACTCATTGAATGCTTTTTCTTTTAAATCAACTTTATTGAGATTTAATGTTATTCGATAAAATGCACCTATTTAAAATGTACATTTTGAAGGGTTCTGACAAGTTTATACACCCCAGTAAACCACCCCTACAATCAAGATACAGAACATTTGCTTCATCCCAGAAAATTCCCTGGTATTGCTTCCCAGTCAATCCTTCCACCTCAGCTCCAGGCAACCACTGATCTGCATTCTGTTGCTGGAGGTCAGATTTGTCTCTTCTGAAATTTCAAGAAATGGAACCATACAGTACATACCCTTTGGTGTGCCCATCAGGCTTCTTTCAGTCAGCATGATGTTTGTGAGATCCACCCATGTCATTGCATGGAGCAGTGCTTCTTTCTGTCTTTAAGGCTGACCAGCATTTCACTGTATACACACATACCTCAATTTGCTTATCTATTTACCTGCAGATGAAACTAAGGCGATTTCTACTTCTGTTATGAATTCAGCTTCTATGAACATTTGTCCACACATCTTTCAGTGCATCTGTGTTTTCCTTCTCTTGAGTGATTACTAGTTTTAGGATTCCTGGGTGTATGCTCTAAAGTGTGTTTTTGTAAGGGACTGCCCAACTTTTCCACGGTGGTTGCACAATTTGACTTTCTCACCAGAAATGTATGAGACTTCTATTGCTCTACATTCTTGCCAACACTGGCTATGGACTTGGGTTGTCTTTCCAATTTTAGACGTTCTAATGAGAGCATAGTGTTTTCTCTTGTGCTTTTAATTTGCACTTTTCTGATAACTAATGATATTGAGCATCTTTTCATGTGCTAATTGACCATTCTTGTATGAAACGTCTCCTCAATTTTTCAGTCATTTTTATTGGATTGTTTCTTAGAGTATATTCTAAGAGTTCTTAAATATTCTGGTATACATATTTTGTGATATGTATTGCAAACAGATAATGAGTTGGCCCAAAAGTCCATGTTTTCTTTTTCATAAAATGAAAGACCCATTTTTCATTTTCACCAATAACTTTATTGACTTGGACATTTTGAGTATGTTGGCTATCTCCAGCATGATCACTGATTGTTCTCAATTAATGCCTTGATTTGATCACTATCAACTTCAACTGGTCTACCCAACCATGGAGCATCATCCAGTGAGAAATCTCTAGCATGAAACTTTGCAAACCACTTTTGACATACTTGATCAGTCACAGCAACTTCTCCATACACTGTGCAAATTTTTTTTTGCATTTCAGTTGCATTTTTACCTTTCTTGAAATAATAAAGCATATGAAGTCTGTCTGGAAAAAGTCCAGCCATTGTTAATATAATGAGAACATGCATATAACCTGTCAGCCAGCATGGATATAACCTGGCAGCCAAGGAGAATAGACTGGAATGCACATGCATGAACAATGATGACTTCACTGTACTAGTCAGTGGGGTGGTAAATGCTATTGAGTGAGTATGTGTACTGTGTGGCCATTGCATTCAAAATGACTGAGTGACTAAAGCAACGAATCTGCATCAAATTTTGCACTAAGCTCTAACATTTCTCCACGGAAACTATTTGGGTGATTCAGAAGGCTTTCAGGGATGATGCAATGGGTGCAGTGTAAATAAAAGTGTGGAACAAACACTTCAAAGATGGTTGAGAATCTGTTGAATGTGACACGTGTTCTGGAAGGCCTGCAACAAGCAGATCACCTGAGAATGTTGAGCTGTGTTTGAGCTGCAATCAACAAAGATCGGGGACCAGCAGTGCAAGAACTACAAGCTGATCTGAGGATTCCAAAAACTACTGTGTCCGAGATTTTGATGCAGGATGTTGGCATGAAACATGTCATAGCAAAATTTGTTCCACAGCTTCTGCTACCAGAGCAGAAGGAACATGGTGCTGCAGCTGCTAATGACTTGATTTAAACTGCTACCCCTGAACCAGATTTCCTCAAGAAGGTCATAACCAGAGGTGAATTGAGGGTCTATGGCTGTGATCCACAAGTGAAGTCTCAGTCGTCCCAATGGAAGTTGCCTGGTTCTCTGCATCCAAGAAGGTGTGGCAAGATCAAGACCATATTTTGAACAGTGGAAGAGACACTGGGAGAACTCTGTGAGGTCCCAAGGTGCTCGCTTTAAAGGGAACTGAGGCATCATTTTCCTATGTACAATGTTTCTTGTATCTTCTTCAATAAATGTTTCTATTTTTCATATTACATGGTTGGATGCTTTCTGGAAAAACCTCATAATATGCCAAATGTTGTGTATTTTCCTCATTTTCATTATTAAAATGACTACATAAAAATTCACCAATTTTGATGTTTTTTTAATGCATGCTGATATGACAGCTATCACAGTACAATCTAACAAAATTTTTTTGAATGAAGTTAAAGACAACTAGGAGGTACTAGAACCATCTTACCGAGAAAATAAACAAACTTTTTGGCCAACCCAATATATGAGTAGCACTCTGAAAAGTCTATCAGTTCCCCAATTAAGTTGCCTTGGCATCTTTGTCAAAAAGCAGTTGTCTGTGTGTGTGCAGGTCTATTTCTGAACTCACTTCCGTTTCTTCACCCTGCCTGTTTATTCATGCGTTAATACCACACTGTCTGGATTCGTGCAGCTTTAGGGGAAGTCTTAAAATTAGGCAGTATAAACACTCCCATTTTGTTCTTCTCTTTCAAAATTGTTTTGACTATTACAGATATTTTGCTTTTCTATGTAAATTTTAAAATCAGCTTGTCTATTTATATATATATATTAAAATATTTTATTTATTTTTATTTTTATTTTATTTTATTTTTTAAAAGATTTTATTACTTTATTGTTGTCCAGTTATAGTTGTCTGTATTTTCCCCTCATCACTCCCCTTGACCCCAGCCAATGACCTATTTATATATTTTTAAAACCTGCTGGAATTTCTATTGGGATTGCGTAGGTTGTATAGATCAATTTGGGAAGAACTTATATGAAAACAATGTCTTTCAATCCCAGAACATTATATTTTTCCCATTCATTTAGTATTTTTTATTTCTCTCTGTAACATTTTGCGTTTTTCATTGCTCAGGTGTTTTTCATTACTCAAATTTCTCCCAAAGCATTCCATGGCTTTTGATACTGTTGTCAATGGTACTACTTATTGTCATTTCAATTACCAACTGTGTTTTGCTAATTTAATAGATATTTTAGTACGACTTTCTGCTAAAATTGTCCTATTTTTTTAGTCTTTAACAGCAGTGATGGGCAGAGTATGTGCTGTCCAGAAGCATTCTTGAACGTATCTGTACATGGACGGAAATGCTGCCTAACAAGTGGCTCCCGTAAGAGTGGGTCCTCAACCAGAAGCTGGCCAAGGTAAGAGGGGACCCTCCATAGTAACTTAGTCATCCTAGAGGCCCCTAGTCGGTTGGTCTAACTCCGTGGAAAGAGGAGTTAAGGGTTTTTGAACTGGTTCAGAAACTTGGGAGCAGAGGGAGAAAAGAAGTTCTTCCCCTAAGCTTCTCAGAATCTCCTGGGCAATTTCTCAGAATCACCAGAGATTCCGATACTCAATCCTCAGACAAGTATCCCACCTTCTGTTCCAACACTTATAATCACTGTGAACTCAAGACAAGTTATTTATTGATGGGAGAATAGTGGATCTCTCAGTGTGTGAGGGTAGAAAATAGTTCTGAATGCCATGGGGTCATTTGCAATATGAGTACTTAGTGTGGGGCCATGATGAAGAGTCATTCTGAATCTGTTATTCCTGCTCCAAAGCTGTTATTGTTCCACAGTTTGGAACTGGTTCTGGTGCTTAAATCCCTTATTAAAAGGGAAATGCCCCAGAGGTGATAACCTAAGTAAGTCATTATCAAATGTTAACACATGAACCAACAAGTAGTATTTGAAAGAACCATCACCTTAGCAGTAGTCTATAGTGCCCTGTGGATAAGGTTTGGGGATTGTTGATGGGAGGGAGAACAGTGGAGAAAACTGGGACATTCATGCACTGCAGATACATACCCAACAAGAGAAAAGAGCAAGGTAGACCAGTTGGAGAACTGGAAACGCACTGCCAGCCTCCTTTTTACTTGTAGAGCCCAGGAGGTTGTCTAAGCCACTACCTGTTAGCTCAAGCTGTGGGGCTAGATCTGCTTCGTAATTAAAGAAATATAGGAATGTTCATCCAGACTGTCCAAAGATCCCCTTGTGTTAGCCTAACAAACTCCTGTCCACTCTTCTAAGCTCCTCTCAGTAGTACTTTCCTGTGAAAACCATTCTCATTTACCCCCATTAGCAGCGATTCCTCTTTCCTGCTCACAAAGAACTTTATTCATAACCCAACTTTGCACTTCACTGAATAATTATAACTGTTCGTGTATCTCTCCCCCCGCTATTCTGGGGGCAAATTGCTCCAATGATCAGTTTTTATATCCACCTCACTTCAGGCTTTGTCCTTGAGCTGGATTCTCCTAAAATCCAACTGTCTTTACTGACATCTCCATTTGGGTCCATTGAAGGGACCTCAAACTCAAAGCATTCAAGAGTGAACCCACATCTCTTCCTTTTTCAGGGTTTGCTCTCTTGGTGAATAAGTTCTCTGTTTCTCTCTTCTTGGCTAAGCCAAAAACACACAGTCATCCTTGACACCCACATCCTGGTCTTCCCCACACCCACATTACTCTATGATTTTACTTCCTGAATACCTCTAGAATCTCACCATGTTCATCCATTCTTGCTGTCATCACCCTAGACCAAGCTTGAAGCATCCTCTCTCCCGTACTCTTGCAATATCCTGGTAGTGATCTCCCACATGTGTTATGCATGCCTCAAAACTATTTGTTTACTGCAGCCAGTGTGATGTCTGCAGAGTGCAAATCTGATCCATCCCCACCCTGCCTATTACCCTTCAACGTCTTCCTTTCCTCTTGGGGTAAAGCCTCATATCTCGATCCTCACCTATAAATCCCCGTGTGGTCTCAGGCTGGCCACCTCGCAAGCCTCTCTCACTTTCTATGCTCCAGCTGCACTGGCCTTTTTTCCTTTTAACACTGTCTCTTCTTTAACTTTTTATTTTTATATAATTTCTGTTATGCAAAAAAGCTGTATAAATAGTACAACAATTTCCCATATACCCTTTACCCAGCTTTCTTAAATGTCAACATCTTACATAACCTGAGTGTAGTCATCAAAAAGAGGAAATCCTCATTAATGTGCTCTACTATTAAGTAATCTACAGATCATACTTGAATTTTAACGGTTGGTTTAGGATCCAATGGATGACTCCTCACTGCATGTGGGTGTCCTGTCTCCTTAATCTCTAATCTGGAGCCTTCCCCATTCTTCTTTTGTTGTTCATGACAACCTGAATCCAGTGCAGTTATCTAGCAACACAATGCTCAGTGTGGATTTGTCTGATGTTTTCATATGTTTAAATTCAGGTTACACATAAGTTGTCACGAATATCACAGAAGTAATGGTATATCCTTCTCAGTGTATCCCATCAGGAAGCATATGATACTAATGTCTCGTTACTGATGAGGTTAACTTTTAGCCCTTGGTTAAGATATTGTCTGCCAAGTTTCTCCATTGGAAAGTTACTCTTTATTGGGGGTGAGCAGAAGAAGAGATATTTTCAATTTATGTTAGTATTCTGTTTCTCATCATACTTCTACCCACCAATTTTATCATTAATTGATTCTTACATGCAATAATTATTGCTAGGATGTTTTTCAAAGGATGATTTTTCTACTTCCATCATACCTTGTACATTTAGTAATTGCAATTCTACTGTAAAGAATAGCTTTTATTCCCCATTTATTTGTTTATTGATTCAATTGTTGATTACCACTGTGGACTGGTAGATATTTATTTTATTCTATGAGTTATAATCTGTTGTTATCATTATATATTTTGTTGCTCAAATTGTCCCCAATTTTGGACTTGCCCTTTTTCATTGCCCTAAAAGTAACAAGCAGGCACGCTCACAAGGCTGTTGAGCATACTGCTCTCTTGGTCTGGAATAATCTTCTAATGTCCCCCACTGCCTCTGTTCTGTCCCCAACTTCTTTGTGCAGTGATTCCGTTTCAAGCTTTGAGATTTTAGCTCCAATGTCCCATCCTCAAGGAAACTTTCCTTGAGCCTCCTGGAAGTGCTTAGGGCCCCTATTATAGACTTTCATAGCACAACGAACTGTTTTTTTACAGCACTTAATATATTTTGAAATTAAACTTCTCTTGTATGAACATTCTGAGGGCAGGGATTGTATATGTTGTAAGCTAGCACATTAATAAGCATTCAGTACATCTTTTGAGTTAAATTAATGATCAAATGAACTTAATACCTGAAAATAAAAACAAGTTGCATAGAAATGCCACACTGATGTTGTTTTTACTCCAAGAGGAGGTTTTCCCCAGCATGTCTCATAGTTTCAGGTAAGATATGGTTGACAAACTATCGTTTGACATGATGAAGATTCATTTTTAAAAACTCAGTGACTTGGGTAGGTATAAAGATTACTTCCTGGATGATCGCAAGTCCATACAGTTTGTTTTATTTTGTCTTTGTTTCTTGCAAAAGTAAAAATATATGTGCATCCATGTTCCATGTATGACCTGTCATAGCGCCGCCATGTCTTTTAAGGAGTTATTTAAACTTTTGTCACTGAACTGGGGGGAGGGGTGTAACTCGTGCAAAGAGCTGTGCAAAAACCATTGTCCTCTGAGCCCTGATTAACTCCAGTAAGTTTTCTTCGTTCTGGACATGGCAGGTGACATATTTACTTGTTAGATATTAAAGCTTACATGAAACTCTTAGAATCAATTCCACAGCCTGTTTGAACAGGATTCTCACTGAGCAGAGTTAATCTCCAATTTGAAAACTCAGAGTGCCATGGTTTTCTGTTATTTGAAGACAGAAAGCAGGGGCTATAAGAGAAGACAGGCAGTTTGAGAATCATGTCCCATGGTAGCGTTCTGGTTTATTTTCACAAAGCTGTTGCTTGGAGTCTCAAGTGGATGTGAAGAAACAGAGGAAATTTCCTAACAGGTGAGAGCAGCTGAGCACATCTGCAAACCAGCCCAAAGGCCATACAGATCCTAGGGTTTTCTGTCATCTGAGTCTGCCAGGTTTTAGAAAGTATTATGCAGAATATTATTGGAAAAAGATTAATTCACTGGGGCAAAGTCCTGAGATAAGCAAAGTTTCTCTCTAACTTCTCTCTTTATACTTAATTTGGAATGTTACCTGCCTATAAATAATCACAGGTGTCAGAAACTCCGAAGAGCCCAAGGCTTACCCTATTGCAAGCTAGCAACTCAGCCAAATGTTTTGTGCTACCAGGAGACATGAGACTCCTAGGTCAGAGACAAAGTACTGTTTATTTATTACTCACTGCAATAACAGTAGCTAGTGTAACAGAATTTTAGCACCATAAGTATCAATTCCCATAGGGTTATGACAGCTACACATGCAGTGGGTTGCATTATAAGACAGGAACCTGACTCTTTTTTAAGGGGTGCTAAGCATGCCTGACTCTCTTATCAGTGGAGGCATTACCTTTATTGTACTGGAGAATATGCCTACCTTTGCTTCAGAGAAAGATACTGTCTCTACCTTCTAAGGTGGTAAGCAAACTTGGTCTTTGCTCTGGGAGAGAGAGTATCTCTATCCTTCAAGCTATTTCCTCTTTTTGAAAAAAATATTTATTTATTTTTAGAGAGAGTGGAAGGGAGAAAGAGAAACATCTATGTGAGGTTGCCTCCTGCATGCCCCCCACTGGAGACCTGCCCAGCAATCCAGGCATATACCCCGACTGGGAATTGAACTGGCGATACTTTGGTTCGCGGGCTGGCACTTAATCCACTGAGCCACACCAGCCAGAGCTCCTTTTTGTTTTTTAAATCCTCACCCAAAGATATATTTTACTGAGAGGAAAGGAGAGGGAGAAAGAGAGGAAAACATCAGTGTGAGAGAGAACCATCTATCAGTTATGTCCTCTGACCTGAATCAAACCCACAACCTAGGTACGTGTGCTGATGGGGAGTCAAACCACAGCCTCTTGGTGTATGGGACAACTGGGCCAGAGCATTTAGTTGGCCAGAAGTTACATACTCCAACCAATTGAGCCACCCTTCCAGGGCTCTATCCTTCAAGCTATTTCCTACAAGCATCCTTCAAAAGACATTTGGAACAAAAACCAGTCAGTGCATTAATCATAAGACATGCACAAACAAAAGAGAACCACAGAGAATGGTTCCAACATGTTTCTTTCTTTCCCCTCTTATTGAAACCCCACTGTATGTGTATATCCAAATGCCCGTGAGTGCTTTCTGAGTCCTACCCACGCACACACAAACACCAAAACTTTGAGCTTGCATTCTGCTCAAAATCTGTAGGACACTCATCTGTTGTGCAGTGGGGCAATGTGTATTTATATTACATCTTAGGCAAGTGCCAATTGGTACGAATGCCTAGGAATGAAGTCACATGGGGGTATAGGTAGATGGAAAGAACCTCCGCTACTCCTGATTTCTCATTTCAATAGCATAGTGATAATGTGTTACCACATGCCTGAAACACAGTAAACCCTCAGTAGGTGTTAGCTATTGCAGTCAAAATGTGCTAGACTTTTGCTGCAGCAACAAATTATCTCAAAATACCAAAGTGTGTTTTTTCTTTGTTGTGCTACTTGCCCATGACAGGTGTCCTGGGGGTTGTGCCCTGCACTGTCCTTGCTCCAAGACACAGACTGACAGGGCAGCCATTGTCTGAAGCACTGGTGGGCCCTGTGGCAAAAGAAAAGAGCTCTCTGGAGAGACTAGTGCAGGCCATTGAGTGCTCTGGCCCAGAAGTCCCACACGTCACTTCACTTCACAGCTCACTGGCCAGATCTACCACAAGGGAGCCAAGAGGTATGATGCTACTATGTTCCCAGAAGGCAGAGGGCAGTTGGGTAACAACATAAAAATGACTATAAGTTTTATTGTTATTATTATTTAAAATTATAGTAAAAACATAACTCATGGCAGAGGACATCATCACTGCCTGCTCAGCATACTTTTGATTGTTTTGTTTTTTTTTGGTAATAGAACCTCAATTTTGTTCAAGACTCTCCTTTCCCCCCATAGTCACAGGGCCTCAGGGAAACATGACTGACACCTTCAACACCAGCGTGGGCCTGATTGGTCCAGGGCACTGTCATCTCTCTTGCTGGTGATTGATTTAGGAATGGGCACATAGAACTCAGGGCAATGGTTTTCACATAGGAGCTTCAAGTTCCTGGGGGTTTAGGGGAAATTTTTTTCTCAGTCTTCTTAAAGAGCTTCCAGAAGTAACTTTTTCTTTCTTCTTATGAAAAGTATTGTCAAGCACAGACAGGAGGCTTGGAACCAGCTTGAAATGAAACTTGCAAAAAGAACCCACAGAAAAATAGACCTAGAACCACTGGACTGAGAGTGACTCCTGAAAAACTTCTTCATTTCCCATTGTGAGGCCACACCATTGAAGCCAACAGGACGGGAATTTTCTGTTACTCTGAGCTGAAAGCGACCTACCCAATGTACTACCTTCCTGTTAACTTTGGTGAATAAAGAGCACCGTGGAGAGGGATGGGGCAAGCTGGAACAATTAGCACCACGAGGGACAAGTACCCATCGGTAGGAGCAATCAGAAAGTGTGCCCCACCAAGCCTGTCCACCACCCCCAAAAACCTAGCCGTGAGCCCTGACAGCAGAGGCATTGTGCTGGCACAGTCTGCAATTTTTGCCTTAATCTCTTAGGAAAGATCTATTACTCTGCCTGGGAGAAAGCATTGTCCTTTAGACCCAGGATTAACCCAGATTTTGATCTTAAGCAGATTTCCTGTGAGTTTTCTTTGAGCCCTCCTGAGAGATGTGCCTGCAGGTTTCAACTGCAATTTCCAGGACCAGGTCTTAAGGCCGTCCTGCACTTGACTGCAGACCTCCTGGTTGTGTCAGCCGAGCCCCTGCACACAGACTAGGCCAAGCATGAGAGGGGAGGCCTTTGCGTTTTCATAGACTCAAGCCGAATGACAGCCTTGGGTGGTTTGAATACTCTTTGTGCCACAGCTAAACAAGCCTGTTGGATTTAATCTTCTGGAGAAGAGTTTCTTTAAAACTTTTGTTACATTACCTTCGCCAAGGCTTATCAGGTGAGGGTCACAAGGCCTGTCTTAGATCAGTATCCCCAGCAGGAAAAGGCTCTGCCAGCCTCTGACTGCATGGCTGGTCTTTTATTTCCTGTGTTGTTCTAGTTCATATGGAAGCAGAGAATGACTTGTTTTTCACCCTGCCTTGTAAATACAATCCTGGTTTAGAACCAGGCAAATTTTTATAAGGAGGAAAAAGGGCTGTTTTTAATAAACAGGGATGGAGTGATAAACATCTCCTCTCTGCAGTAACTCAGCAATAGGACGAAAACACCAGGACCTGCAGCCCTGGGAAAGATTATTGTCCACTGCATAGTCAACCAGCTGTTTACTGTCTCGCCCAGGAATAGAACTGGAGGTAATGGGCTTACATTGAGGAACAAGGGCTTTGAGTTAGATTGAGCTTGAGAGAAGTTCAGGAAGCTTTCAAAACAGCCCAGGTTGTTGTTGGCTCACAGTCTGTCCCTTACAGTTGTAGTGAGCACCAAGGGAGTGGGGGGTGACCACCCCAGGGCACTCATCTATCTTGCGGAAGCTGGAAGGATCAGTAGATCACTTTGCAGCAGGTAGGGATGGCATTTTCAAGCTCACTCAGGGGGTCTTGTGGTGGCATACAAAAAAAAGTCTACTACTCTCTGAAGCAAAAAGTTAAGGTAACAAGACCCTTGAAATGCTAGCTGAAAGTCTTCGTGAGATTTTCTTTTTTCCCTGGCTAATTTCTTTGCATTTGTCATGACTTAGCTCCTTGTGGGTGTCCCCTGGCACCTTTGTTTTCATGACTCTGTTTCAGCAGTGGTACAAGGCACCATGGAGGCACCTGAGCCCAGCCCCAGCCACATCTGGAAGTTAGAGGTGGTGAGATCAGTTTTAAGAGGCACCCTTGGGGCTTCATAATGGCAGGTGGCAGAACATAAGCTAACTGAGCCTGGGATCCTGGGCCTTGCTTAGAAAGGAAACCAAGGGCAAAGTGAATGCCCTTCGAGTCAGGACAGTGGAGGCTGGCCCGCAAGGGGCTTGCAGTCTATTGGGAAAGGCAATGTAGAAAAATAACTCAGACATCCTCTGGCTTCACCTGTTGAGGGGACCACAAGTATGACTGACTACTTGTTATCTCAAATTCAAAGATGCCAGCCTATAACTTTCTTTAAAAAAATAATTAAAAATAACTTTCTACCTAGTGTCTGGCATGGCCTGAGGTGCTCAGGAAGAATTTGTGGCAGAAAACAAGTGAAGCGCTCGTGATGGTGCATAAAGGGGCCATCCCAGCCTCCACAGACTGCTGACAGCATTGACCGAGTCTGAACTTGTCCTCATTCAAGTAAGTGACCAACCAAGAGAGTGCTGAGTGAAGCTTTTATTTATAATAACTAAATCAACAGTCGATATTAATTAACCACTTACCATGTTTGAGCTATTGTCCTAAGTTCTTTACAGCAGTCCTCAGAAAGGGGTGTTCTTAATTACCCCCAGCTCATAGGTGAGAAAACTGAGGAACAGAGAGGTTGAGTAACTGGACCAAGGTAACACAGTTTTGAACCCCAGAAGGCTAGCTCTGCAACCCTGAGAAGATGGGTAAGCAAGTAAACTTCATTGTTAAACTGGAAACAGGCCACAGCCAACAGGAGGCTGGAAGGAAGAAGTGATGGGTGAGGCAGAGGGTAGGCAAAAATCAAGCAGACAAAAGATGAAGGTTTACTGCCAATTTTAATGGCCAAAAAATGTGGGCTGTGCCCAGAGAGGCAGTGGCATAGAGGAAATAGGTAGATGGTCTCCTATAGCAGCTGCTCAGCTAGTTCTGCCCTACCTGTATTTTCCGTTTTTGTTAGACTCTTCAGTTATGTATTCCTCTTGGTGTCCAAACTACCTTCATATTCAAGGCATTAAAGAGATGTTTACCAATGATACAGTTACACGGAATAAGAGGTGGAGGATGAAATACAGCTAAAGAACCATCTTTGTATTTAGCCAAAAATCAGTTGAAACCTACTTAGTTTAGATGGTTGAGACATGCACAGTGTTATAAATAATGTCAAAGAATATTTCAGCCTCTAGGAATTTTTCAAAACCACAATTTTTTTTTTTTGCCAGCCCATCCTGTTGTGCATGTGTGTGTGTTTTCCAAAAGCTGAAGAAGAATCTGGAACCTGTTTTAAAGTTTTGTTTAAACTGATGCTTGCCACAGTCTGATTTCTTTCAGATTTTGTTCATCTTCCATGGTTAAATATAATTCTATAATAATATTCATGGCCAAGTGTATTTCCATTTTGAAGCAGGAGAACAGAGAAGTTGTCTTCTAGAATTTCTTTTTTATTACAGTTTTGGCTATCTCTGGTCCACCCTGCTTGTCTCGCTTTTTAAAAATCTTGTCTGTATTCCCCTAGCCCAAGTGTTTATTCTTCCAATCTGCTCAGCCCAGAATGACTTAAACAGTAAAAAAAATAGCAGCATAACAAGTATTCTTTATTTACATGGCAACTTTCTTTTATAGATTCTAAACTTTAGGGAGTGAGAACATCACCTTCTAAATATTTGTGGGCTGGATCTAGGTTCCTTGGTTGAAGGCATTTAATATGGATGGACATACTTGGCATAATTTTCAAGGTTATGGTTTTCTAAGGGCCACTTGTTATTTTCCTTTGTTACATAATCCTATCTCATTTCTGGCCCTCTCTGAGTAGGCTTTCCAGACCTGTGGACTATCAGAGATTAGAAAATTCGGCTTTTGAACTGAGCACATTGTCTTCGGCCCTTCGGATCACTCTGGGCTTCTCCTATGTCCACACAGAGCAAGTGATACTTTTGTTTCAGCAAATGCTATCTTAATGACATGCTTTTGATCCTGGAACATTTGGGATAGAATTGGGCTAGAATATCCCATGTCACTGCGCCCCTTGCTCATGGTTGTAAACCTCAGGGAACACCAGCAACGTCTGCCGACAAACTAGGCCCCCCTCCCCTTCTCTGGGTCACTCATCTCATTTCTTCTCATTCCCTGACAGACTCCGGCCAGGATAATGCCTCACATGGATCTTGCACATTTTCACCCATCTTCTTCCATCTACCACTCAATGAAAGCATTTGTGAAGTACCTACTATGTGCAGAGGAAGCACTGTGTTTCACTCTCCACTCTACTGATTCCTTGATTGAAAGACTGGCTCAGAATATGTTTTCAGAAAATGTTCTCTGCTTCGTGCCACCCCGTCTGAATTCTCCATCAGTGTGTGCCCTCTAGTGAGCACAGCTCCAGCACGGCCTGAGGTGCTGCTCAGGCTTTTTGACCATCGCCCACAGGAAGGAATAAATTTGACTGACACAAGTATCCTGTACACACACGCACACGCACACACAACTCACACATACAGTTAATTGAAACAAATGTTTCATGAAAACAATACTTACCATGTGGGATGCACTTGAGTATTTTCAATTCTAAATTATTTCATAAAACAAAAATGCTCATCTTTACCGACAGAACTGATTTCATGACCAGCATTTTTTTTTCAGGATTGAAAGCAAACATTTATTGAATCAATACTTTCTTTTTAACATCTACAAGCCAACACTGAACTCATTTTATTCAAGAATGAACACAATAGACAAAAAAACAGTATGCTCATATTATACAAACATGTCAATTTTATCTTTTGGGTCCTGGGCGGGTCATTTTAAACAACATCAAGGCAAATTTGCTCTGCAATGAAGGTCCTATAATTTAATAACAAAGTGAAAGCTAATATACTCTCAAAGTATCTTTACAGGCCCACAGATAATGCTGCACTGGAAACGCTGACCCGCGGCCAGAGGTGCTATTTCAGCGCTCTTCGTCCTGGCACCGTCTCATGCCTGGACCATGGGGGGCACCTGTGGTCAGAATGTAGGTCACTGATAACAGACTCTGTGTCACTAGGTAAGCCTCCATTCAGTCTGTCTCATTCAACAGTTATTAGCATGCATATCCTTACAGCATTAACAGTCTATCCTATTTATTTAATTAGCTCCAATTTTAAGACGAGAGACTATGGGGACCAAATGACTTCCCAAGACTCACAACCCCACCTGGGCTTGTGGAAAAGCTGCCCCCTCCACACTCACAAGTATCATCAAGACTTCCTGAAAGATCGATGTCGCCGCCAGCACTTTGGAACACTCTAAGGAACCCTGAGCATTTATGAAGCATAGAACTTAGAGGTTGTAAAGGATGAATCATTCAGATAGAGGTGACTGAAGAGTGTTCATAAAGGTTTGTCAGAAAAGTGAAGATTTTGTCCAAATAAAGTATTTGTGAACAAATGCTAAGTTTGACCAAATCCTCTGGATTTCTAAGAATTAATTCATTCTTTAAAGCAAAACTTAAAAAAAAATTTGAACATCAAATCTGATCCAGACTTCAAATATACAGAAATGGGTAAGTTTCTTGTCTCCCAGGAGCACGTGGTTTAGTGGAAGACACAGAGAAGTGGCAAAGTAATTAGGGCCCAGCGTGCTAAGGGCCATCACTAAGGCCCATGTGGGTGCTGTGGGAGCGGCAAGGGGGCCCCTAATTCAGAAAGGGTTGGGTGGATTTCTGGAGCTGGTGGCTCCTGGAAAAGGCTGGGTCAAGTGTGACAGCTTCTCTCTAGACCAAGAAAGTGCTCAGTATTTGTGTTCAGAGGACATGGAACCTCTTGAATTTGCAGAGCATGGTGAGGGGTCCCTATAGCTGCAGTGAAGGACACAGGTGGGGAATGATCAGATATAAACCTCTGGAGAGAGACGAGCAAAGGAGCTTGAATTTTCTCCAGAAACATAAAGGGAATCCATTGAGAGGTTTCTGATTTTGAAAGATCCCTGAAGAAGCAGTGTGGGGGATGCTGGCCAAGAAGCCAGGCTGGAGCAGTCAGGAGGCTGGGCTTGACTACAAGATGAGAAACAGTGCAGAGGGCCTTGGCCAAGGCAGTGCTGGTGGGAATGAGGAGGAGAGGAGACCTGTGAGAGGCGCTAAGGACACAGCAGCAGGGGGTTAAAGTGGGCCATGTCTCCCACGACTTCCAAGTCTCCAGCAGGCTCCACCAGAACGGCATTCATACTGCCCATGCAGACGGGAAATGCAGAGGGAGGACAGAGTTTGGGGAGAGAGTTTAACAATGGGCACCCTGAGTTTGGAGTGCTGACAGTGACGCAATACCCACTTGGATCTGGAGCTCAGAGAGAGGTCTGACATGGTGTTAAAGGAAGCCATAAAGCAAACACATGAAATAGGACCAGCAGAGAGCTGGGGGTGTGGCCCTCGGGAGGCCCCAAATTCAGGGCAATTACTGATTTGCTCTAGATCCATCGTTCAAATGGCTGTGATTAGTGTGGGGTCAGGGCAAACAGCCCTTGTCCTCACTTCTTTACTGTCCTCTCTAAGCAGTAAATGCCACCGAGCTCAGAGACAGCATGCGGAATGGACAGCCTTCAGTGTGTTTATTCCACACAGTCTTCCCTTCAGGAGCCTCTGGAGATGACACAGGTGCCAGGCAGATGGCAGAGCCTCAGCAAAGGCAGGATAGAAGTAAGGGTGACTGTACCTAGTCATTAACAAAGAGTAAAAGATCAGTTCTGACACGCTTGTTGGGGAGGGTTCCCAAATTCCTGATAGATTCCTAGTATTTTCACATATTGAGGTGCTGCACTACTGCCTCCCAGAGAACCATAAACTGAGTTGAGGGGCTTTGCTAGTCTGTAAGTCCTTCCAGTTCGGATGCTTAGTTCTCTGTGTGGGTCCACAGCTCGCCTGTAGCGGAGAGCCCAGTGGCAGAGGAGGGACTAGGGAAGACAGAAGTTCCACTTCTGTCCTAGGGTCTTAGGGGCAGTGAAGCTCACTGTTATGGGCTGAGTTGTGTCCCCGCCCAAATCCATGTGTTGAAGTCCTAACTCCCAGTACCCCAGAACGTGACTGTGGGTGGAAGTAGGGTCTTTTAAGAGATAGTCAAGTTAAAATGAGGTCATATGGGTGGGGCCTACTGAGCACGGAGAAGAGATTAGGACGCAGACACGCAGGGAAGACCCAGTGAGGACACGGGGAGAAGATGGCCACCTACAAGCCGAGGACAAAGGCCGCGGAAGATATCGACCCTGCTGATACCTCGATCTTGATGTAACCCCCAGCTGCATCACACGCACCTTTCGTTTTTCCGATGGGGGCTTATACACAATACCTAAGCTTGGGGTATCAAGAGGAAAAACGAAAGAGTTTAACATTCTGGGAAAGAGAAGAAAGAGCTGGAGCGAAACGATGCGTGAACACGACTGAGACAAGCCCACTCGCACAAGTGGACTCAACAGGTCTGAATTTATTACTGCTTAGCAGATGACTAAGTACTTCACGACCTTTAACTCCTGTAATCTCCACAACTGTCTCAACATCACTTGGGAACTTGTTAGAAACGCAAATTCTAGGGCCCCGGAAGACTTGATGAAAGAATCAGAAAAGGCGGATGGGGCGGGAGTTAGCAGCACTCTGTTTTAACAAGTCTAGGAGATTCTGATTAGCCCGAGTGTAATGTGTAAGCGCCACTGAGATAGGGTCCGGTCCCCTGTCCAGACCAGCAGTTGGGAGGGTGACATGACTTTTTTACGGTGCCCGCAACGATGGTCTCCTTGACAACAGGACCAGAGCGCGAAGGACTGCAAAGTTCGCACACCTCGGTGGGTTTTATCCCTAGAACGAGCCGCTGTGAACTCCGCGCGCCGGTTCGGACTTTCTAAGGCGAGCGGCGACCTCCAGCCCTCCAGGCAGAGCGGCGGCGGCAGCGGGCGGGAGCCGGGAGCGGGGAGCCGGGGAGCCGGGAGCCGCCGGGCGCGTGCGCGCGGGCGTGAGCCGAGGGGTGGTGCCGGCTCCGCCGGGCTGGCGCTCAGTCCGAGCCACTCAGAGCGCCCCGCGGCCGACACCGGGGCCACACAATTAATACCCGGCGCCGCCCGCAGTCGGGGAAGGAGGCCCCGGGTCCGCCAGACCAGCCTCGCCACTTGCTTTGCTCCTGCAACTGCGGCGACTGGGGCAGGACAGACTCTCCCCGGCCACTCGCCAAGAGGTGCCACCGTCGCCGAAGTCCCACGCGAGGGTCCGCCTGCGGCGTAGCTGTCACTTTCGTTACCGCGGACAACTTTGTGCTCGCGGCCGGCCCGGCAGGTGGGCTCGGGAGACCTTCGCGGATCAGGCTCTTCGGGCGGGAGCGGAGTAGGTGAGTGGGGTTCGCGAAGTTGGGGTGCGAGTGTGGCCGAGCTCCGTGGCGGGACGCGTAGGTTCCCCTCCCATCCCCAGACTGGGCTCCTCTAAAGTTTTATTCAGGACCTGGGGGCGGGCCTGGGGGGGATGGTAAGTGGTAGGGTAAGCAGCTGGCAACGTGTGTCCTCGGGTGAAAGAGCGAGTCACACGGCCAGCCACTCCTCCCCGCGGGACAGTGACACGCCCGCCCGGCCTCTCGCCCCAAGCCAGAACTTCTGCCCCACCGGGACCCGAGAGTCCCCGGCGCTGAGACTGCACCTGGACCTCGCTGCAAGCCTCTTCCTAGTCCTACGATCCGGGTGAGGGGAAGCGTGACGGGCCACCGCCCTCCCTTCCGTGCCTTTCGTTAGGGACAAGAGGGCTACTGAGATACTGGACACGAACTTGGTTTGCACACAGCATAACTGCCTTTCCAGTGTTTTAAAAACGGGACGGGCAAACGCGAGTCATCGCGGTTTCCGCGGGACACCTCCTGGAGGCAGGGCTCAGCTGGCGACCCAGGGCGCAAGTGGGTGCCCCAGGGCTCAGGGACAGCTCTGGGCTTCTTCGCCCGGGGTCTGGCCCTGGCCCAGGCATGTTGGCTCAGAAGAGTCGCAGCGCTGTGACCCCTGTTCAGGAAAAGCGGTGAGCTGCGGTGGGAGGCGCGGAGCTCCTTGCCCCGGGTTGGGCTCCATGTTCCCGACCCTCTGCCCTGCTCCTCGCTGTCCCCAGGGTGCTCCCGCCTGGTGGCCCGGCAGAGGGCGCCAGCGCCCGATCGCCGTGCGGGCCGGCAGTGGGAGGGGACTCGTGCGAACCTCCAGGTAAGGAGCGCCGTGAATCAACCGGAGACCGGACCGATCCTTGCTTTGAGAAAGGAGGCGGGGAGTGGCGGTGGCGCTGTTGAGAAGTCGGGGCTGGCGAGCCGCTGTCGGCGGGAAGCGGCGATTTCGCCCGGAGGAGATCTGGGGAAAGCTCGGGAAGGTGAGAACGGTCCCTCCGCGCCGTAGCCAAGGGGCAGGGAACGCAGCATAGGGCTAAAGCTGGCGACGCTAGGACACAGGGCTCTGTGCGCCTCTCCGGGACCGGAGGTGGGGTCAGTTTTACCTCGCCGGGCAGGGAGGGGGCGGCCGATTCCCCGGACGCGGCGGCTGGGTGCTCCCAGAGGCCCGCAGGGTCCCCAAGCTTGATAACAAAGGCGCTGGGCGGCCACTCCTCCCACCCACTTCCGTCCCCGGCGGGCCCTGGCGCTCGCGGCCGGGAGGTGCTAGCCGGGTCAGGATTTCCCTCTGCCGAGTTTCGGGAAGTTAGCCCCGCGGCCCGTTACGAGGGGAGGAGGGGCGGGAAAGGGGGCGGCCCGGGAGGAGCACTCGTGTGTTCAGAACTGCGACATTGCCTGTTTCTTTTCCGGGAGGATGGCCCTGGCCCCGCGCCTCTCCTCCAGGTCCCAGGGTCGCGCCTCCGGGGAGGGAGGGGGGGTTGCGGCTCAGCTTTGAACTCCATGCGCCTGGCTTCCAGCGGGCCAGCTGTCCACGCCCCTCCCAGCAGATTCTAGACGCCTGCGGGCTGCAAGGAGGGGGTGCTTAGTGCCCCGGCACCCTGAGTGGAGCTCCCTAAGGCGGTAATTGCATTACTGTGAGTTAGCGGCAGGGGGGCTCCAGTCCAGGCCGCAATCTGGGTCAGGTGCGGGGTTCAGCGCTTCTGGCGCAGGTATTACAGCTGTCGCGGTCTAACAGTTTATTGCTATTGGACGTTCCCCAGAAGGGGAAAGGACAGTAGGGGAAATTAAGAGAGCCCCTTGTTTTCCACGAGTTTGGGGTAACTGTACAAACCCCAGCACCTGCACAAGAAATGCACTGAAATCGCAGGGGCAGCCTGTCCACCACGCGCCAGACGCGCCAGACAGGCAGAGGAGGAGCAGCTGCTGAAGGGAAACCCAGGGCCCTCCGCTCTGGTGTGAAACCTTATCCCTTAGCAATCAATGGAGAGAATTCATTTGTTTTCTTATCTGCCGCCACTCCCTTCTCACGTAGTAGGGAAAGTGCAGAAACGAGTTTTTCTGAAGAGCCTATTGTAGGAGAGGATCTTACAAGCACGCTTTGGAAGGATCTTCACCTTTCTTCTTTAAACCTCACAGCCTCCTCCAAAGAGGTTCTTTTTGTCATAGATAAGGAAATTGAGGCTTAAAGATGATACAGGACCCAGAGTCTGTGCTCCTCCAAAGTATACATTTGCTTCCCCAGTCTTTGCCAAAGGCTGCTCCTGAAGGGTTTTTTGTGGATTGCTAATTGAAGAGTCAGGGTATCGGCTGCCACCCTAGGTTCGGTAGGTCACATTAGGTATTAGGGTTAGAGTGACTTTCCACACATTGCTGGCTTTTGTTAGGGCCAGCGCCTCAATCTTAGCTTACTGCTTAGGGTATAGAAAGACAACTGAAACATTTAGAACTATCTGACAACTCGAGAGAGAGTCAGAAATAGCCGTCCTTTGCTTTATTGTGGTGTCTCAGGCAGGTGGGCCTGGGGTCAGGAACTCTACAAGCAATGAGCCCTGTGCCCTTCCCTGCAGCAGAGAACTGTAGTTGTCACCCTGTTAAGAGCGTGTGGCTTTGCCACGTCCTGATATGTGCTTAAAATTAAGTGAAGTCTGCCTTGGACACATGGCCAACCTAAATCAATTACCTAATCAATTAAAACGCTAAACCTCCTTATAAGCCTCTAAGAACATGGTGTTATGCACACACCTATATCCATTGTTGAGCTCAAGTTTATGATATGGGACGTTGGCATTGCCCTGCAGATGCTTAAGATGGATTTCCATAGGAAAACATGTTTGAAGAGTCTGGAATAACAGTCTGTGACTCAGAATGTCCTAGTGCAGTGTCATCAGTTGTGGAAGTGACAAGGCATGGTGATTAAGGGCAAGCTTCTGGAGTCTGAATGGCCAGCAACAAATGGCCCCTGCACCATTTATAGCTCTGTCATGTTGGGCAAGTTGCTCCTCCAATCTGAGCTTCACTTTGCTCTTCTAGGACAGATGATAAAATACTTTCTGGTTTCAAACTATGTAGCTGTTCAACACATGCTAACTAATGACCATGATGTTTAAGAACAAATCCTTTTCTTCCCTGCCCTCAGCCGAGAAGGTAGCATGGTTGACCGCTGTCTGGGCCTCCCCGTTCTTCCTGGTCAACACTGCAGTGTGGTGCGCACGGTCATTCTTTGTCAGCAAGTGCTGGTGGCAGTGGTGCGGGGAGCTTAGCGCTGATTGGAAACTTTGTTTAGTTGCCCAAGGAATTCACAAGAGGCTTTGAACTGCGGGGCTTCCCTCTGAGTTGTACCAATGTGTCATTCTGTGGCCAGCCTTGCTGCCATTTCTCTTTCCTCTAAATGTGGATCCAGTATTCTAATGACCAAGATGATAGGGGTTTAAACAAACAACAAAACCCAAACCAAAGAAACCAGAGAAAAGGAAGCAAGGAGTCTCTCTGCTCACTCACTAACCATCATCTGCTCCCTTGAAACCCGTGCTGGCTCAGTCTCCTCGGTTTAAAGGTGAGCCACCAGACTAAGAGCAGAGGGAGGAGAGCTTGAGATAGCATTTCAAAAACATTCGCTCAAATATCGTAAACTCTGTGTGGTCTGAAAATTGCTAAGCTCACTTTTGGAAGGTGACACAAAGACATGTATGTTCCGTTAAGCTAAACAACTAGCGAACAACTGGTATAGCTCCTTCATGTGTTACAAAACTTGGAAGCTTTTCCATTTAGCAGATACAGGTGGAGAAATGTTTCTTACGATATGTCAAGTTATTCTTGAAAGACCTCTTCCACTGCTGTTTTGGAGTTCTTGATTTTACTTTTGCATTTCTCTTTTAAATGGTCATGGGCTAAAGTACTGCAAACCTTGGAATGGCCTTAAACACCACCCTATCATGAAAGTTGTCACCAAGCAGTGGAAAGCACTGGAGCACAGGGAGGGACTGCCATGTGAGGCCTTAGATAGGTTTTACACTTGGATACGAAACGCAGCTTTCTCCCACCATGGAAAATGAGCTGTGTGTGTGCCCATGTGGCAGCATGCAAAGGGGTAGGAGCATCTCACTCATTGTCGCTACTTGTTGCGCTGGGACCGGGAAGAAGGAAGCAGCTGCAGGGCGTGCACCAGACCTGCGCGGTTGTGCTTCCATTGTGGGGAGGTGAACAGGCAGCTTGTTCAAAGGCGTCTTGCATTCCCCAGCTGCTCCACAATCTCTTCGCAGATGGGAGAGAACTTGCCAGCTGCTGGGGCAACTGTACTTACATCTGCTGCTTTTGTGCAGTAAGCAAGGAAGGTAAAACCCAGACGCCTTTGTTAAGTGGCAGCCACTGTCAATAGACTTGTTTGTCTCTGCTGTGTCCATGTTATTCCAGACATAGCCTGTCGAGGGAGAAGGTTTAAGAATAAATGTCAGAATTAACACTTTTTCCGAATAAATTTTTAAAGGTGACTAGCATGTATAGTGTTCCCATACTTAAAGCCTAGGCTGCTTCTGTAGTGCATTGACTACAAAAGGAATGGGTCTAATATTAAGTGGCTTTTTTAAATTGCCACATGAATCAGGTTTAGTTGCACACGTTTTTAGATTGCATGAAATATATGGAAGTTACAGTGTGTGTCGAAACGTTAGCATTTGTTAGAGCTGAAGGTTAAAAGGTACCCCGCAGCCCTTAGCTTGTCCATGAGCAAACCTGTGTTTCCAAGCGGTTTTCACTTACCCAGTGTGCTTTGGCTCTTGGTTTAATTCGGCAGCTCTGTTGAGTGTTTACAGTGCTGCAGGCCTGAAGAACCATGAAGATGAGTAAGGGCTTGGCCCCAGCCCCAGATGGACTCACAGCTTACAAACCGGCAGACAGAAACGGGTACCGTATCAGGGCTGTCGTGGATGTAGCTCCTTTTTGTGAAATCACCTCTCTAGGCACCTTTTTCGTAATGATGTTGGTGTGTAATCATGTCAGCTCAAATGAAGCCTGAGTAACAAGTCCGTGTGCCAATGAAAATCGATAAGGAGAGTCTGGGCACAGGCAGACAGAAGAGGCATTTTCTCAAATTGTGAGTACCTGTATTAAAAAGGGAAGCCCTGTGTTTGCATGGAGATCCCTGTCTCTTCCTCAGCCTCCCTGTCCGCAAACTCCTGCTCAGCACTCTAAGGCATTTTGCCCTCCCAATTAGTATGAGTGAAGGTGAATAAATGCTCTCTAGAAGCTGCAGCATAAATCACAACTGTTTATTGGGGTTCAGTCAGCTTTAGCCCCTTGGTTCTAGAAGAGGTTATAAAATAAACTGTAATCACTTGGACATGAACAGCACCCTCTGACTCTGAATCTCATCTTATTTTCAGGGGCTCTTGTATTGGAAACTGCTGTTGTTTCAGATCCTCAGCTACTCAGATCTGCTGAGTTACACCCACAATTTAAAACCCTTTAATCCCTCTGGGCTCCACTTATACATCCATGTATCTTTTAATTCATCCGTTTTGCACAGTAATATTAGATTTTCACAGTGTTTCAGCTTTCAGCTGGTTTTACTGCCATTTCATTGAAAACTCGCAAGAACTCTGTTAGGCTTTCAGGGCTGATGGCCTGGGGGCTCTGCTTTGCAGGTGAGGAAACTGAGGCATGGCAGCTGAGCACCTTGCCTGGGCTAGGACTAGAATGAAAGTCTCCTGACTCAAAACAGAGCCCGAGTCTTAGAAGAATCAACTTACACAAAGCTGGAGAGGTTGAGTCGCCTCTTCACTGAGGCTTCACTGTGAGTGCCGAGTACAGTGGTCCTCACTGGGCTCTTTCCCTGAGATAACTCCCTGTTACTTATTATACTTCTCTGCACATTTTACTTATTCATTGATCATGTTATTTGTTAAGTCTTGGCTCTCCAGTGCAACCGCCAGCTTTCTAACAACACACGGATCCCTCCTTCCCATCACACACCCATATATACAGGCACACGCACAGGCCCAACAGTGGCTGTTGGACCCATTATCCAGCCCAGCTCCTATCCGAAGTTGACTTCATATTTGTTTCATTAAAGTGTTTATTCTTGATTAATGGTTTGGAGTGCTACACAATTCTTGATGGATGGCAACTAAGTTAACCAGTCTTGTCTTTTCCACCAGAGGGGCTGTTGAAACGTGAGCCCCCACCCCTCGGTAATGGTGACAGGGTTGTCCCCACAACATCGTGTCTCTAGGAGGTTAGAAACAACAGCCATCTCCTGGTAGGAGGAGGAGGGTGATGGGCTTTGGAGGTGCGGCACAGAGGGCTCTCCTGAGCTCCAGGGTTCCTCTGATGCTCCTGTGCCACTGCTGTCCTGTTCCTTACACCCACCCTAACAGCCTCCCTCCCGCCCCTTGCTTTGGCAGCTTCCTGCTCCTTCTGAGACCCTTTGTTTTGCCTCTGACACGCTGCCCTTCCTGCTCCTGGTCTGTTGCTGCTTGCCCAGTCACCTCCTGGCAGCCCTCGGTTTCAAGTGTCTTAGGGACACTTTGCCTTGGATGCCCTTATCTCCATCTGTCACTGGTGTTTAATTGCTTTCCCCTACTCTCCAGCCCTCTCTGTGACATGGGTAGGTTTCCCCCTTGCTATTTTTTTCTGTTGACTTCTGGGAGCCTTTCCTCCAGCTCCTCCTCTGTGCACTCGACCCTCTGTCTGCACGTTCCCAGGATTTCCAGAGCATGTCTGCATCTGCTTCCTTCCATCCAGGGTTGCCCCGCACCATCTCTCTTCTTCCCTTCCCCCTTTGTAACCCTCTTAATTTTTTCATCGAGGTATAATCGACATACAACATTGTATTAGTTTCAGGTGTACAACATAATGGTCTGATCTTTGTATACATTGCAAAACGATCACCATAATAAGTCTAGTTAGCATCCATCATCACATATAATTGCAAACATTTTCTTTCTTGTGATGAGAACTTTTAAGATTTACTCTCTTAGCAACTTTCAGATATATAGTCCTTCCTCCCCTTGTGACAATGCTTCTTAAGAAGTGGATCCTTTCTGCCTTATCTGTTCTTCTCAACAGTTTGTGGTCCATGGTCCGAGCCAATCCTGTTCGGCTGCCACCTGCCTCAGGTTTAATAATTAGGCTAATACTCTGTCATGATTTTCTATTTAGAGGAAACTTTGCTCTTGAAAAACGGTTCTTTGGAATTGAAACTTGGAAACACCAGTTTTGAAACTGGTCAGGTCAGGACATTTGAAAGGCCTGAACTTAGGGGAAGAGGGTTTGAAATTGATTTTGGCTTCCTTTTTCCGTGGCAGTACCTGGAAAGTAACTGAAACATGAGCTTGTTTTTGGATAACTTCTTCCTTGCAAGTGGAAATTGTACATACACAGCACAGAATTAACGTTTGCTGTTTTTTAAAAAATATATATATTTCTGAAAGATCTTGGAAGGCGGCTTGTGCTGTGCGGCCACTCTGGCTCACATGTAAGGTAGGAGCGTTTGGTTGTACAGGGACTGTACTTTTTCCAGAGGCTCATGGGGCTGTTTCCTAGCAGGGACCCGTGTCCATGAAAACATACTGGAGAATGAGTATGAGGAGAGCTTTGATCGAGGAATTTTTACTTTTCCTCTCCAAAGCTCTGAACATGGAGGGGCACCCTCAGGGTCAGGGTTGGAGCAGGTTGGCTGTGGGAAGCGGCGGGAAAGGGTGGTCTCAGCCTGCTGTCAGCCAGGGCCGCAGGGGTGACATCCAGGCCCCGCAAGGCTGCACCCGGCATGTGGTATGAGCTCCTGGGCCATCCTACCTGGTACTTAATCTCTGCCTGGAAATTGCTCTTTTTCTGATTTTTTTGGTGCTAATTTATGTTTCTCCTTCTTTTTTTTAAGTTCTGAAAAAAGTGAAAAGATGCTTACTTGTGCCAAAGCGGACTTTGGTTCCTGAACTGCCTAATTTGAAGGGAGCCCCGTGGCCTTGCCCCAGCTGATACGGGAGTCCATACACGGGCTAGGAGTGGCGCTTCTGTTATAGGCTGTAGCTCATGCAGGCCAAGGAATCTTTGTGTCGGCAATGTTCTTTAATTGGTGTCTCAGCAGGATCTCAAGGTGGTCATAAGTTTAGTTGTCCATCTACAGCAACGTCAGGAGAAAGGTTTATAAAATTGAATTATATAGAAACAAGAAAAGAAAGTAATCATATGGAATGTTCATTCACCAGTTTGTTCAGCAAACATTTGTTAACCACATGGTGTGTGCGTGCATGCTTAGTCTTGAACATGTAGAGTGACTCCTGTCTCACAGAGCTTATGATCTGGAGAGACATTTGTAAATACAAAAGCACAGGAAGGCGTCACCACTATTGCAATGGAAGCACACTCCAGGAGTAATGGAGACACAGAGGATGTGATGGTGTGGGGGAGGGGAGGCAGGGTGCTGAGAGCAGCGTCATGGATTGACTGTAACATACACCAGGGCCTGTGCTGGGTGTTTGGCATGCTGTACCTCTTTTAATCAGCAGGATCATATAAGTGGAAGCCTTGATAGGTTAAGTACCTCAAATGAGGTAAGGTAATAAGTAGAACCTAGGTTTGAACTCAGAGCCAAAGTCATAAACCTTATGCAATAAATAAGAGGATGCCTCAGTACCTTTTTAGGTTTACTTTCTGTCCATCTCCATCACTGTATATAATTAAGGAAGAAGGAAGCTGGCATGTATAAAGGGTGTACAGTGGGATCTAGACTATGCCCACTGTCATATAAAGAATGTACAGTTCATCCTTGAACAACGCGGACTTGGGGTGCTGGACCCCTGCACAGTCCAAAATCCACGTATGACTTTGACTCCCCAGTCATCCCTCAGGATCCACAGGGAATTGAATTCCAGAACTACAGTAGGTATCAAAATCCACAGATGGCTAAATCCCTTACATAGAATGGCACAGAACAGTGCATACAGTGGGCCCTCCACATTCATGGACTCCCATCTGCAGGTCGAAAATACTGTTTTCCAACTGCAGTTTGTTGAATCCGAGAATGTTGAAAGCTTGGGGATATGGAAGGCCAAATGCATATTTACTGAAAAACATCCACATACACGTGGAGCCATGCAGTCCAAACCCATGTTGTTCAAGGGTCCAATGTACCATGGGGATCTAGTCTAGACAGTGACTCTGAATCTGTAATTATGTATTTTTTCAGAGGATCCTTTATAATCGGTGTTCTGCCAACTTTATTTCTAAAGAGGCTCTCTTTTCCCTCTGACAAGCTTTGCAGAAACTGACTGCCAGGCTCACTGTCTACCAGGAGGGACTGTACCCACAGTTCTCTCTGCCTCTTGGTGCTGTGCATCGCAGCCAACAGCCTCTGGTTCCTGCCTTGCTGTTTTCATCTGTGTTTGGGTGAGGGAAGTGGTTTTATCTGGGGCCTGTTGAAGGGAAGAGTAGCTTCCTCATCAAGCAGCAGCATGTCAGTGAGCATGCTGTACCTGCTCTAAGTCTCTTTCACATCCAGCAAGGTGTATGCTGCCTTCTCTCATCTCCCGCTTTCTGCCTTGTAAGGCTTGCCAGTCCATATTTCTGATAAATACGTTGTGATTGTAAGGAAAGGCTCGAAAGAGAAGTGGGATCCTGCCTTCTTCCCAAGGGAACCAATGAGGACAAGGGGTGGTCTTCTTCAGGACCAGTCACTCTGGGGCTCAGCAAAAAACTGAGAAGTGTGTGCTGCTTGGGGCTGTGTCTGTGTGTCCGCGTTTGGATGCAGCTCTAGCTAGCCATGCAAGCAGAAGGACTGCTGTCCCCGAACAGTGCCGCAATGAGGAAGTATCATGACTGAAAATTTGGAAGTAAACAGGCTTTTCTTTAAAGAGTGCATTTTTTAAAAGCCCCAAATCTCTAAGAATAAGGCTAAGTGTCCGCATTCCTGGAAAAATTGATAACACCATGAGTTCAAGTTTAGGGAGAGCTTACTTCAAGCAAAGTTAGACCATTTCTATGACATTTCTACAAACGAATTTAATGTAAGACTTTGAAGTAAGATCTATATATATAGTTTTTCATTCTGACCTCAGAACTATCCAGTTATAACTATATGTTGAGAAACAATCATCATTATATGCTTCTGACATTGAGTTTCCAGGAAAAACAAAAACATATTACATGCTTGACGAGAAAATTATATGGTAGAAAAATGTTTTGGTTGATTATTTATGTAAACCCAACATCTGTGTGTTTAAAAGAAAAAGGACTTCCTCATCACTTTAAAAAAAAAACAACTAAAAGCTTTCATCTTGTGGCATGTTTTCTATACTTTGTTCTCACAATGTTGGAAGAAAACACAAGTTAGTTACAGCGGGCAGTGAAAGCACTTTATTTTTTTCCATGAACAAATTAGTTCCATCTCTAATGTCTAGGCTTCTTTAAAAACAAATCTTAGAGGAAACTGCAGACTTGTGGAAAACATCTCACTTTCCTTGTGAACACAGATACTGGTTCTAGGTTCAAATGGTAATGCCCTTCATCTGGTGGTAGAACTACTAACGTTTAATACGCACTCATGTTTGCTTGCTGCATAGTCACGACACCTGCTTTCCGACGCACATTTTCTTTGCCAGCGTTTCCCACTTCAGCTACAAGTTGGCTTGAAAAAGTGAAGTGCTATGTTTGCATAATCATCACCCAACCCTGTTTGTTCTCCAAGCTTTCTAATCCTCTTGCTTGCCAAATTCACATGGATTGCTGATAGTTACCCAAGAATGGCTTTTCTGTTTCATTTTACATTTTCCAAGTAATTTCTCCATTGTTTTTGAGTGTAGGGACAACTGGGGAGAGTTAATGAGCTGTGGAAGAGTTGCCTCCCAATGTATTTATGCTCACTGAGTGAATGACCTATCATCATCAAATATGAGGATGCCTGCCAATTGAATATGTTTAGTTTCAGGATAGATAGGAGAGTGGAAACATTGCAAAGAGGAAAAGATTTCATAGCATGGCAGAATTTTTCTCTTTAAGATTCTTTTTGTGTCATTGTTATGTCATATCATTACTAGAAGTATCATTAATAGTCTGGCAGGACAAATGGCTCTTGCTGAGAGTAATACCTTCTTACAGTGAGTACTGGAAGTATCAGGTAAAGTACAGTGAAAATGACTCATCATGACTGATCATCATGTATTCAAGTTTACAAATATTCACGAACACATTTACATGCAAGGCACTCTGCTAGGCCCTTGCACATTTCCGCTGCCATTTAGTCACAACCAGCATGTAAGTAAATAGTGTTATTCCCGTTTCATACATAGGCAGTTCTGAGGCTCCTAGCGGTAAAACGACTTGGCAGAACCATTTACCTAATGGGTGACAGGACAGAGATTCAAATCTAGATCCTCTAACTCTAAAGTCATCCACGTTCACTCCCCAGTGCACGAAGCTGATAAATAAATGGTAGTGATGTCACAGTGAAGGCCACATGTGTAGTAGAGGACTTCAGAAGTACAGATTGGTGCTAATGTAATAAAATTTTAAGAACAAAACTATGAAACTGGGGTGACATTTTTAGTGCTCGTATGTCCACATGAGGTTTGGAGGACAGGACTTAGTATCTGCCTGCTTTTTGTGAAAGACAGCAGTTGTTGCACATCTGAGCCCACCTTACAGTGAAATTAGTTCTGTTGTTGTTCTAGTGCGTGGACCCTCGAAAGGCCACTGCCACTGTTGTCTGCCGGCCTGGCTTCCCTCCTTCCTTTTTTTAAAAACAGCTTTATTGGGCCATAATGTTGCCATTGTTTTTCTTAACTTTCTAGTAGGGTTTTTAGGGAAAGTTTGGGCCGATGTTAAGCCAAAATCTCATAATTTCTAGGGCTTTTTGATACAGTATTGGCTAAGTTCCTCAAACTATTTCTTGTTACTATACTCCTTTATTACAGTCAGAGAAATCTTTTTAGTAGTAAAAGTATTTTAGTAGTAATTTGGGAAATTTTTGAGTTTTTAAAAATTCATGGTTGCTGATACAATATTGAGTGCATAAATCTGAAAAGTAGAAAAATAGTAGCTTGATATTGAACAATTTCTCTTCTCCAGTTACTTCTTGATTTTCTATATTAATAGGAGGAACCAAGACTATAATCATTCAAAATAGTATCTCATACTTATATTTTATGGCTCCACATGCACCTTATTTTAATCCTTCGTGCACTCTGTAAAATGAAATTAAAGCTTACAAGGCTCCAAAGAAAAACTTTCTGTGCAAATCATAAAGGAAGTAGGTAGCAGGGTCTGGCCTAGAAATCATGTCTTCTGACTCCTAGCTCTGTTTTGTCCACTCTTGATTTGATTGAGTCAGTAACAAGTGATAGAGATTTTCCAATGGAATTAAAAAGAAAAACTTAATTATGGTTATTTATGATTTATTACAATGTAAAACGTTGCTACAAAGCTGTCTCACTTCTTCCTTTCTCTATTAATCCATCATGACCTGTAAGGCAACAGCTGTTAGAAGAATGTAAATTACTACCATGTATAAAGCTCTTCGCTGAGGGTTAGAAGGAAAAGAATTGGTTGAGTTGCATGATATCTCAGGATTTTCAGTGATCAAAATGGAGATACCAGCATGCTTTGTTGTTGAAGATATTGACCTTCCCCATCCTTACTGGGATTATTCAAGCAAATGTGCTGAAAAGCTAATCTCTTCTCGATAGGAGTGTTCCCATTGACCAGTCAGGGCAAGCAGGAAAAGACCTGCTTTTTGGGCATGCATTCTGTGTTAGCCTGTGTATTAGGCCTTGTCTGCACGTGACCTGACTCTAGAGTCCCATAGATGAGTGCCTCACTCTGAAGGAGCTTCAGTCTCAGTGGTGGGACTGGTGTTATTTCCAGGTCTGTAAGATGAATAAATGCAGCGTTTTTCAACTCTACCGTCTTTAAATTCTGTGATTTATTTTTTATAGTGAGCTTCCTGAGAATACCTTCTCCTGTAATTTTTAGTTAGCCTGGAAGCCAGACAAAAGAGCACTAGTTATGATAACACCAGTAAGAAGCAAAAAGAAAAATTTGCCAAAAGTTGACCTGACCATGAACTTATGGGTAGTGTAGGACAGTGCTTCTCAAACTTTAATGTGCATACAGATCACCTGGGGGTCTTGTTCAAAGTTTTATATATTTGCTGGGGTTTTTTGTCTACTTGTTCTACTTGTTGTGTTTAAAATATTGAGAGGGCAGTGTTGAAATATGTGACTGTTCTTGTGAATTTGTCTTTCTCCTTGCAGTTCTATCAATTTTTGCTTCCATCATTTGGAAGTTGGTTGTTAAAATGAATATGTTTCAGGTTTTTATGTCCTCTTGATGAATCAGACACTTTATCATTATGAAATGACCTTTATACTAGATGATATTCTTTGCTCTAAAATCTTCTTTGTCTGATAGTAACAAAAGCACTTTAGCTTTCTTTGGATAGGTGTTAGTGAGCTATATCTTTTTCCATAATTTTACTTTTAACCCATTTGTATCTACCAGTATATGAACGAACATTTCTTACCTATATACTGCCTACCATATAGTTGGATCTTGCTTTTATTTTTTTCAATATGGCAATTTTTATCTTTTAATTGGAGGTATTTAGGCCATTTATATTTAATATAATTATTGATATGATTAGTTTGAAGTCTGTGATCTAGCTATTTGTTTTTATTTATCCTGTGTATTACCTTCTTGTTTTCTGCCTTCCTTTGTATTGAGTATTTTTATGATTCCATTCTTTCTCCTTTGATGGGTTATTAGCTGCATATATTTGATTAGTTATTTTAGTGGTTGCTTTAGGATTTAAAGTATACATCTTTAACCAGAGTTTGCCCT
>VMDR010007177.1:0-41769 GCA_007922815.1 Macrotus californicus | reverse complement strand
GTGGGAACCAGAGCAGGAGGGAGGAAGAGGAGGGGGAGGAGGAAGAGGAGGAGGGGGAGGAAGAGACCAAGGATGTCCCCCCCCCCCCCCCCCACACCAAGCAGTTACTAGAATACCCTGGCCATCCTGCTCCTTCTCCTCAGGAATCTTGCTTTCCGGCACTTGCCTTGGCCCCTGAACCCGCTGTACCATCAACTTATTTCCTTTTTCGTCAGCATCCTGATTATGAAGAGTCCTCAATGCTTAAACAATGGGATTCTTGTCCCATTTCCCTGATCTCTGACAAAACAATTTTCACCACAAAATAGTATAATAATTCAAAGAACTATTGAGTGGCCAGCGCTCTCCTGAGTCAAGGATATACACCAGCCAAGCAGCATTACAAAAAAAATCATCTTTTTCTTTTCATGGGCTCATACCCATAAGTAGACCAACTAGTCAGAATGCCCCCCAGTGGGATGCCTTTTGGAACAGAGGCCACTGCACCCATTTCAGAGCTGAATAATAAAACCAAACACCAGGGACAAATCCGGTTACCAGGTATTCATTACAGAAAGCCCAGTGCCACATTGACTTATCCCAGATTTGGTCGGTAGGCCATCAGATGGTCAAAGGCCAGGAGCCAGATGGGCTTTCCAAGCGCAAATCCAATCTCCTACTAAAAGAGGAGGCGACGGGAAGCGCCTGAGGTCCCGGGACCAAAGATCTCCCGTGGCAAAATCACCAGGCAGCTGCTGATGATCTCAGCTCGGGGCTGGGGCCTCCCTGTCCAGGCAGCCTCTGGGAATTCCCCTGAAGGTCCCCATCCAACCTGACTTACCGTCCTGGCTGAGTGGCCAGAAATTGAAACCGAAGATCAACCGAGTCCAGGGGCTTGTGCTGCCTGTCGCTGCCCAGCCGAAAAGCAGAGGCACGGATTGGACTGTAACTGCAATCTGGGAAGGTGGTGGGTAAAAAAAAAAACCCTCACTTTCACCTTCCCTTAAGCTCACCAGGGGCAAGTTTATACAGGGGAAGCATGGGAAGGGAATGTGGAAAAGGAGAACAAAGGTGACTGGAATCTGAGTCCTCCAGGGGTTTTGGTTTTGATGAAGGGAACAGGGCAGTTGGCATTCTGATAAGGATCTCAAAGCCACTCAAGTGGTGATCTGGTGTTTCTGAGACACAATGGAGCAGTCTCCTGCATTCCTGATGACCCCAAGTATAGGTTCAGGGAAGGGTTAAAAGTCCCTTTGTCCTTTCCTGGTCAACTGTTAACTGCAACAAAATCTCAGCCAGAACCTAAGCTTAAACATACACAATGAAGAGAAAATGAAGTGGGCCCAAAAAAGGGTTTTAACTCTAGCCCCTCTATCACCTGGGAACCTGAGGGTGTGTCACCAGCAGCGAATTCCCTCTCCTGGAGGCTGCTGGCTGTTCTCAGGAATTGCCGTTGCTGCAGGAGGAGATACACAGGTTGGGCCAGGGCCGGGCAGGGCAGGTAGGGCGGGCCCAGCCCTTTCTCTCTCTCTCTGGCAAGACCAGACTGGAGGGCTCACTTTAGGACAGCAGCTCTGCTGGGAAATGAGGTGTGCCACGTCCCAGACCGGAAAGCCTCTCCTCCTGGGAGACTCAGCTTTAAGTCACCTAGAGGAGTGGTGGGGCGGAGGCCCAGCTTGCTATCCTTAAAGCAGCTGTGCATAAAGGGCGCAGCGCAACCACGCTGAGGGCAAGTGAAAAAGAAGATAATCAAAATGAAGAATACAACATCTGCATCCCAGATGTTTCTGTAGGAACCTGTTGCCCGAACGGGTGGCTGTGCTCTCTCCAGGACAATGCCTGGAAGCCTGCAGCATTTGCTCTCCTGCCCGATCTGATACTAGTCTTTACAGCCAGATGCTTTCTAGACCTTAAGTTGGACCTCCAGCATTACTAGACTAGGTTCTCCATACAGGCCACTTAAATTTTAAGTGAACTTTAGTTCTTCAACTCTGATGTTGGAAGGATATCCTTACCTCTGTCTCTCCAGATCTAACTGTAGAATTTCCCTACCAGATTCCAGAACAAGAACATTCAGGCTGCCCCCAGGGCAGGGTTTTGGGTGGATCTAAGGTCCCATCCAGCAGTTCTTCCCTTTTCTAGAGCATGGCCCATCCAACAGAAAAGCCACTTTTCAATGGCCTTGAAGCTTCCCCTTAAGTGTCTCTTTCCAGACTGGTTTAGCAAACATTAACCGAATAGCCATTATGTGCCAGGCGCTTTGCTAGGCACCGGGAATACAAAAAGAATACACTACGAGTGGAAATATCAAGCCAGAAAGTTCTCTTGCCCGACACTGGCTTAGTGAGAGAGGTTTAGCTGGAAGCTCTCAAATTGCCTACACATCAGGTTTTTCTAGGCCTCACTTCCCACCTCCACTGCAGAGAGTCTTGTGGGTGTTGCCCCAGGGACAACTAAGCCAAACTCTTGCAATTTTCCTCCTGGTACAATATACACCTTTGTGCCTGGGAGAGAAGGTGTACAAGAGCAGAGACCAGGAGATGGGAAGGGCAAGTCACCCCAAGCATTCCACTTGCAGTTGGCAGGGCCACCCCCTTTTTTTGTTCATCCCCAAAGCCTGCATGACTTGCCCTCTCCCTGTAGATGGGGTTATCAGTAACAACTTTGCTCAAACCAGCCTGAGGGGCTTGGCCCACTTGGGAGGGTTGCCAAACCAGCGCAGCTGAAGCTGTCTTGCAGCTGTGCCTTTCAGGGAGTGGTGCAGGCGGCTGAGTCCGTCTTCCACTGAGCAACAATTTTGACTATTAAAAATCCCCACACCTCTTTTCCCTCTATTTACCGCTTACCTCATTTGTTCTTGGTTGTCTTCCTGTTGCTCCAGCCAAAATGTAAAGCTTATTGAGGACACAGAATACTAGCCAATGGTCAGCAGAGTCTTTTTACATTGACAGATAGTCAGTAAATATTGTGCATGGATGCATGGATATTTTTTTCAACAGACTAGTTGAATATGATTTCTGATGCTTATGGGTATGAGTACCCATAATATATAGTCAAAGGCTGAGGAGACACAGGTTTAGTATTCACTAATATTTTCCCTTGCCTGCCACAGATTTCTTTTGAGGTACTAAATCCAAAGTTTTTAGATCTGGCTGCTTTGCATGACTGGATTCGATTGCAAATGAGAACTTTGCAAAGCAAAATAGATACATCACACCAATTTGCATTTCCATTTCTGTCCCTCTCAAAAGCCACAAAGTCCCCCAGCAATAATCATGTGCCAGGAAAGAAATTAAGAACTTTGGCTGGGATACAATAAATGAGTCTCTGGAACATAGTAAAATGCATATACGAGAGTATACCCTTTCCCTGGTTTCTTTCTGGTGGCTGCCAAGATCAAGCACTCACAGGGAAGTTTCCTCTCAGATAATGAGAGAAGACGCATTAAAAATCTCGTTACAAATCGCTGCTTGGTACTTAGATTCATTATACGTAGGTCAGACCATGTCCTTGTGCACCATGGTGTGTACAAAGCTTTGCTCCTGATCACAGCAAAAGCCGACAACACAGAGTTTCTAAGGCACAGAGTCCCTCAGTAATAAAAATCTGCAAGACCCAAACAGCCCAGGAGCTCTCTTTATTTCCTTTCATCAGCATTCCAGGAAAACCTACTGTGCTTCTCCCTTCCGGTCTCTTAAATCACAGTGATGATGACAGCGTGGGGAAGGCACTGGGTTATAATATGCGTGGGTTTTTATATCCCAGGGTGGTTGTTTAGAAAGAGGAGTCTGATTGTAAAAAAAGCAAAAAGCCTGGGCTGGCTTATGATGACTCTGAGGGAATCAGGATTCCAGAGGGAGAATCCATGGCAGGGCTCTGTTTGTGTGTATGTGTGGCCTGGGGGGAAAGACCCCACCGAGGCCCTGATGGGACTTGCCCTCTCAGCAGGGAGGGCATCTGTCTTCAGTAAAGCCTCAAAGCCTGTAACAGAGCTTTGCCCGCCCAGCGAGCACGACTGGGTGGTGCCATTCCCTGTTTCAAAAGTCATGTCCCCCCTGGGCTACTCCGCCCAGCTGGGTGGCCCCACCCAACTTGGTGACCCAGGTCACCCCAGAAGCTCTTAACCTCCACCTGCCAGAACATGAGGTGCACACATGGCCCAGAGTTTCCCTTCAAAAACTTTACCCATAGTGCACATGATTGGGCTTGTGTCTGAACACCACAGAAAGGGCTATGAACTCTCTGAAAATATTTGCAAAGCTTTAAATATCATTCATAGTGTTGAAAATATTTAAAGGGGTCTGTCATCTCCACAAGTATGAACGTAGAACACATGTAAGAAAGAGGAAGGAACTGATGTACATTCGTATTCAGCATGCCCCAGAATCACCAGGAGGGCTCACTAAGATTGCTAGGCCCCACCCCCAAATGCTTCCTCACTAAGCCTGGGGTGGTGCCCGAGAATGTGCATCTCTAACAAGTTGCCAGGTCATTATTTTTCTGCTAGTCCAGGGAGCACAGGTTCCTATGAGATGCGTAACTAAGTGTTCACATGATTGCCTCCAGGATGGCAGGACCTTGCTGCCTGGGAGCAGGGGCAGAAGGAACTTCCCCTAGGCACCCTTCTGTGTCTTTTGAATTTCTGTCTAAGCGACTATATTACCTGCTCAGAAACAAACTTGAAAGTGAAGAAAAAGAGAGTGTGAGAAAGAAAATACCACTACCTTAAACCTGCCCTTAAACTCCCCCACGAGAGGGGGGAGAGACCAGCTTTCTTTGTGCTCCTGGTGACTGTTCCTGAAGGTCACCTCTCTCTCTCACTCTCTCTCTGCTTCTCATCTGTATGCTGTGCATTCACTCTGTTATTTTATTCAAAGAACCTCTGCTCTGCTGCTGGGCAACAGAACCCATTTCTACCTTCTAAGAGAAATTCTACTTGCGTTGACCATTTTTCCTCTCAGGCCCACCGGGACTCATGGTGTCAGAGGTCCTCAGTAGCTATGCAAACCGCCAGTCTCTGAACCTCTCATGCCCTCAGCCTTGGGAACAGCACCAAGCCCCCTTTCCCATCCACAGCAGCCCCAGCCCCCAGGACTCATCTCATCTCCAGCATCTCCTGTATTCGGCATTGATCATGGCCTTCGATACATGGTGTAACTTCAGTCATGATTACACAGCGTGGGGCAAAGGTGGGTTTACAGTTGTGAGTACACGAAACACGGTTTATTCTTTTATTGTTATTTATTCATTATTGTGTTATTTTCCATACAAACAACTGTAAACCTGCCTTTGCCCCACCCTGTATTTTTTCAGCTGATCGCCCCAATTCCAGTCTCTGTCGTGGTGATCCTCACTGTACTTTGAATTGAGTTATTCCACCACTCAGAGATTTTCAATAGCTCCTCATCGCTTTGGGAGCAACATACAAACTCATTAGCTTGGATTTCAAAGTCCCTTCTCAGTACAGGCCCTAATCCTTCTTCCTGGGCTTGTCTGTTAAAAAGCCTCTAGTAGAGTGAAGTTGACCTGCTCAGCTTTCCCCCAACACATGGGACACCTTCCCACCTCCCTCATCAGCTCTCCCTGCAACTCTCCCCACCCCGTCAAAATTCTACCCACCTTCTGAGGTCATATATTGGGTATATTTTATTGTCTTTTTGGATTACATGTTTCTTGAAGACAAAGACATTGTTTCATAAATTTTTGTGTTCCTCACCTTTCCCATGGTAGGGGAAGGGAAAGAAGTTAACATTTGTTGAGTACTTCCCTCGTGCCAGAAATTTTATGTTATTTCACTTTATATGTGATTTCATTAAGTCCTGAAAGTGACTCTATTCAGTAGGAATTATTATCCTAACCCATCAGGGATGAAACTGGAGCTCAACTGCTTGGTTTGCCCAAGGTCACAAACTGGTAGAGCTAAGGTTGGAAACTAAGATATGCCTAATAAATGCACTTGAAGAAGGAATGCACAAGTTATTTATGCTCACAAAAGGTAATTCGTAAAGGAAATATAAATGGCTAAAAAAAATTGAAATATTCAGCCTTATCTGTTGTCTAAGAAAGTAAAAACAGTAATTAAATATTGTTTACCACCAATTAAGTTAAAAGTTATTACATGCCCAATTATATGTTGGCAAGGGTTGGGTAACAGGAACTTTTTGCACTAAAGCAGAAGCACAGATTGGATCATCTCTAAAAGGAAATCTGGTCTTTAACTATGTGCAGAACTTTTGACCAAATTAATTCCACTTCTGGAAATATGTCCTAAGGAAGCAACAAGATATGCATAGAAGCATTTATAATTAAGGATGTTCATCTTGTTACGAAAGACCAGAAAAAAAACTTAATGTCCAACAATTGGTCTTCATGAACTAGTCTGTGCCCACATTCACCACAGCACCCAGTACAGCGATAAAAAATCCACATTATATAAAGATGTGACATGAAAATGTGCTAATGATGTGTTAAGTAAAAATACAAATCAGGTGACAAAACAGCATTGCAATATGGTGTTTAGAAGACTGTACATAAGGGGACTGGAAAGATCTGTTCTGAGTGTTTAATAGACGTTATCTCTGAATAGAGTGATTACAGATGGTTGTATTGTCATTGTGTTTATCTGTATTTTCAAACTTTTCACACTGAGCACATACTACTTTTATAGTAAAAGAAATGGGGAGCTGGGGCTTGTGTTGATACTATTCTTCGAGAACAAACAAGACCCATCAGATATGAGGCCTTCTGAAGGAGAGCCCTTGGGGAATGCAGTCAACTGCTCACCCCTGAGATGCCACACCCTCTGCATGGGCAAGATTCTGGCCTCAGTGGGAAGTGCGGGGGTGAGAGCTCCACGCTCCAGTCTCCATTGCTGTTGCCACTGCTTGTCAGGAGGGCACCCACGGGCCTGGGGGAGGCAGCACCAAAGTGGTGCCCGGCCCTCACGGTGACTTCAATATTAGAATCCACCCAAACCGGTGGTTGAGGGAGAAACATTCCTAGAGAAGGAGTGACATTCTCACCCACTTCTGGTTTGTGGTTTAACCTCCTGGGAAGCAGGGCAGGCTTGAGGCCAAGAGCGAGCAGAGCATGGGAGTGAGTCATAGGAGTGACAACAAACCAGTGAAACCAGCGTAGTAGTCAGGACAGGGACTTAGGCTGAACCAGAGCGCAGGAGTCGACAGAGGGCGCGCAGGGCAGGATACAGAGGGGCTTGGGCGAACTCTGAAAGCGAACCAGTTTTCCCACCAGGGAACTGGACTTTACTGGGCTTCTGTAGCCTCCAACTCACACAGAGCCATTATTTTACAAAAAAAAAACAAAACTGATTTTGACTGTAAGAAAATGCCCAGTCTGCAGAATATACACACAATACAGCCCTCTTGGTGACTTTTTAATACCTGCGAAGTCCCTGATGTTATTCACAAGATAAACTATCAAGGGCATGGTCTCCAGATTAAAAGGAAAAGAAAAACAACCCTGAGGAATTAAAGTCCAGTTTCTACAACTCAGTCATGTTGAAAGACGTCTCTGTGAGTTGGTTGGTCAACTGCTCAAGTGAAATTCCCAGTCCCAAACTCTGTGCACTTCCATGTAGCAATGTTTTTCCCCCAAGGCTGATGCTGTGGTTTGGTAGAAGGAACACAGGATTTGGAAGAACTAGCAATGACCCAACCCTACAACCATCCAAATACCAAGCAAGTTTGAGTTCTAGCCACACATTTGGGAGAGGCAATGAACCTATTGATTCATGGTTTTCTTGTTGTAAAGCAGAGAAGTTCACTCTTCCAACAAAATCAACCGAGCACCTCGTCTTTATGGCAGACTCCGTGCTGGGCACTAGGGCCCCAGTGAGGAGCCAGTTCCTGCCTTCACCAGGACTGGCAAACAATGGCCACAGTCTGTCTGTCTTTGTGCTCCACAAGTTCAAAGTGGTTTTTACAATTTTGAATTTGTAAAAACAATTTTTAAAAGATGTTTTGTAACTTGTTAAAAATTATATAAAATTTCCCAGTACAGTGTCCACAAATGAAATGTTATTGGAACTCAGTCCCATTCATTCCACACTCCAAGTTGAGCGGTTGCAACAGACACTGTGCGGCCCACAAATCTGAGAATATTTACTATCTGGCTCTTTATTGAAAAGAATTTGCTGCCGCTTGGACTAGAGGAAGAAGAACAGGTAATTATAGACTCAGAAAAGCTCTATCAATTTAAAAGGAAGGGTAGAATTTTTCAAGGTTATTATGAAAGTGAAAATGAAATTATTCAATTGCTCTTTTTTATCTCCACAGAAACTTTATTTATTTTTTTTAATTTATTTTTTGAGAGAGGGGAAGGAGGAGAGAGAGGGAGAGAAACATCAATGTGAGAGGGAAACATTCGTTGGTTGCCTCTTATACGCACTCTGCCCTGGAGCCAAACCACAGCCCAGGCATGTGCCCTCACCAGGAACCAATCAGCAACCTTTCACTCTGCAGGACGACACCCAAACACCTGAGCCACACCAGTCAGGGCGAAACTTCATTTCTTTATATGAACTTTTCTCCGTTCTTTCTGTTTGATTCAAACTGGCCTCATCCAGCACCCTGAATCACCCACCCCCCTCTCCCTTGCGTGTTTACTCCCATCAAGATCTCCGGACCATGAGGTCCTGGTCAGCATTAAACAATCTTAGGGACAAGGCTTCAGGTCTGCTGGCCATGGAGGCAGGGTTTCGGTCAAATGAAACATAACATCTGGGCCTCAGTTGTGTTTCACCTTCAGACCCAGAAAAGCAGAACGATTGCACTGACCACACCCTCACAAAACCAGACGAGTGACACCATGGCTGGCATCTGGACCCCCTACCCTAGCACTGACCAATCGGTAGAGACCATGATCCTGACCAGGAACCTAACTCCTTTCATCACTGTGGTTAATGATTTTTCCCTACATAACCCATCTGCTAGAAGCATTTGGGGAGTCAGGTCTCAGAGAAATGACCCACCTGTGACTCTGGGTTTGGTGCCATTTCCTTAACTAACAGAACTTTACTTTCTTTGCTGTAAACTCCTGTTCTCATTTGATTGGGCTTTGATATTCACAGGTGAATGAACCCCTTTAGTTTGTAACACCATCTATCACTTTGCTAGCACCCATATCTGGAGTGTCTCCAGGTCGCACTGGGCTGTGAGGACCAACACAGTGACACTAACAGGTGTATCCAGAACTTCGTTGGCTCTTGCCTCCACCTACACAAAACAAGACTTCCAGCCCCACAAAAGTCCCACCAGTGTTCCCAGAGTCTGGGAACATGTGGCTCCTCTGGGAATACACTTATATTCTTGCCAGGGGAACTGTTTTCATGGCACCCAAAGGTATAGGAGCCAACATGGAGTTATGCTCCCTGTCCTCCTCAGGCTTAGAGAAATGCTTTGCTGCACAGAAGCATGAGGACAATGCCCCTCCTCCACTCAGTGTCCCTGTGAGTTACCTTGGAACCAAAGCAGACAGCTGTGGCTTCTGAAGTCCCTGAAGTCCTTTGAAACCAGCTCCTTCAGTCCTTTCCTGCCCCTCCCCCGTACCACTGTCCTGAGAGACAAGGTCAGAGATCTACACTATCTTGTACAATATCTGTGCAAAAGTTCCTCTCCACCTCTCCCTCCCTTGCTTTCCCCTCCCCTCCCCCCATGCAAAAGACTCATGCAAATGGGTGCCTATATTGACTAATGAGTGTATTTAGTTCTGCAATCCGTTGTGTAACTGATATGGTGTCCAGATGGCATTTCCTAACCCACCTACCAGTCGACCACCCAACCCCTTATCCCTATCTCACCTCAATACTCTTGCACATAAAGACTCAGTCAATTGTTTGTTGATTTGAATGATGGAAATCAGAGCCCAGTAGTTCAGGCAGTCAGCCACAGACTCCCTAGGGCCCTCCCAGTCCCTAGGGGACCCAGGCAGGTCTGTTAATGCATCAAGCCCAGTGTGTCAAGGGAAGCACCATGCAGAACAGGATCACAGCCTACGAAGGAGGCTCCTGCCTCTGAGAGCCTGCAGGGCACCATGGTCTTCCCTGATTATCAGATAGTGGCCCTGACATCCTGAATGACTCCATCCTGCCCCGTCTCTGCCCCTGCCCCATGGGATGAACTCTGTCCCCTTGCTTGTCACCCCAGCAATTCCCACCTGCACAGACTCTGACAGGGACATCCTGCTATGAAGGGTCCAATTCCCCAGTTCTGTGCATGTCCTGCCCTGAGGCTCTGTCCCACCAACAAGGACTCACCTACAACAGTGACTAAGCCTTGCTTGAAAGTCTTGTGCACACTGGACCTTACAAAGCCATGTCTGGACTGGGTCAGCACCTTTAATCATTCCCTCCCAACTCATGTACTTGGACTTCTTGCCAGTCTCCCATCTTTAAAAAGTATCTTCAAATACCCTCTTTAGCATAGAAATTCTCTCCAGCTCGCGTGAGTTTGGAAGTTCAGCATGGAAAAACCCTGCTGCTCCAATGGGTTAACTTTGGTCTTTTCTAGATTGGCTTCCTTCCCTCACCCTGAAGGACCTGTGCCACCAATGTCCCAGCATAGCTCAGAGCCCAAATCCACTTAACTTGGATGGCAGCTGGGGTCATGGCTTCGTTCCAAGCTCTAGCAGAGCTGAACAAAGGGCAACTATTAACACACATCACCCAGTCTCTGGGTGGGCTCAGACACTGGCATGGGCCCAACCTAATGGGACCCCAAGGAGGTGAGGAAGGCAGAGAGTGAAGGAGGGATGGCAGACCAGTCCTGCTCCCTTCGGCAGGGGCAAGTGGTGACTTGCATCTTTTAGGAGAAGCCATGTCTACATTTGTTGCTGTACCTTTAAGAAGACAAGAAACCAGAGACAAAGAACAGAAGGAAATGTACACATGGGACTCCCAAAAGATTAGCCCAAAGATTCTCAAAGACAAAATGAAAATTACGCAAAACTTTATGGGGAGTTTGGTACTTTTTGTCCCAACAGCAATGCCCTTAAGAAGCAAGCCACCAGGGGCTGGGATCAGGCAAGTTTCAGAAAAAGTTCTTTCATTGGGTAGGAAGTTGGATCAGTGACTTCCAAGGTCCCTTCTAACTGTAAGATTTTATGACATCAAATTGCAGGGCAAGAAAGACCATCTAACAAGAGGCGTTGAGAAAAGACTTGACAGTGTGTTTTACCCAGAGCAAAGTGAGCCCAAACATTTCAAACTGGAGCTGTCAACCAAGAATGTGTTTGCAACCAGGCAGAATTTAAAATAAACTTCAGCTGGCAAATGATAAACCTTCCCTAAAAAGGTAATCAGATGGTGAGTGACCCAACTTTGGAAACGGTACTAAGAACAATTTCTACAAAACGCTTTCACACTTTTAACTCCAAATGGGCCAGCACACTTGTTTTGGGGGTCAAGAAATTTGAAAAGTTAGGATAATAGCATTCTGCTCAGCAGACAGCCGTGGGAAAGCCACATGAAATGGAACATGTGATAGCAGCTCTTAAAGGAAAGCAAAACAGGTTAAATTCTGAGGAATGTGGTACAGGAGGAAAGGGATATGAAGTGGGCAAGCTATGGTCCTGGGGCCATGTGAGCAGGAGATCCTGGGAGAGCAGGACACACCTCACTCCGGCTGCTGGTGCGGGGCAGGGAGGGTAGAGGAACGCTGAAGTCAGCTTACCTTCCTCATTCCCCCCTGAGGTCATTCCAGACCTTCAAGGCACCATATTTGGAAAAGATTTTATTCCTTTGGCTCATATCATTCACCTACACTGACCTCTACCTGTTATTGGCATGGGGAAGAGCTTTGGCTTTGGTTAAATATAATACTTTTTTTTTTTCATTGTGAAATAGATCACACTTAACAAAAGAGTATGCATGACATACGGGTAGTTAGAAGGATAATAATAAAAACCAAGAACCCACCATCCAGCAATACCGTGAAGCTCCCTCTGTGCCCACCCCTCCCCAGTTGTCTCCCTCTCCCTTCCCACCCCACAGGCAAGCCACTGACCTAACACCTGGGTTTTTCACCCCCTTGCTTTTCTTTACAGCTTCAATCCCTTTGTAATGGACCACTAACCACTACAGTGTCTGATGGTGGTTTTGAACTTCATGTAAGAAAACCATATTAATTATAGTCTTCTCAATTTGCTCTTTATGCTCAACAATTTTTTGAAATTCTCATGTTGACATGTGTGTGTTACACGCCAATACATGTAGCTGAAGTTTATTCACTTTCTCTCCTTATGTAAGACTCCACTGTATGAACATACCACAGTTACTTCTCCATTCCATTATTTATGGAGTTCTGGGTTGTTTCTTCTTTAAGTTTTTATACCCAATGCTATTATGAGCATTCTTGCACATGTCTCCCGTAGAATACGAGGGACAATTACTACTGGTGCCCAGCCTGTCACCATTTTACTAGATAAGGAATTGCTACAGCTCAGGGGTCAGCTTGGCGGTTTTGTCTGGGGAACACCCAGGACTGCACAGGCCTCGACACCGATATCACACCAGGCCTGCTGAGACCCTCCTTACCAGGCCTTGCCGCTGTGGTTTATCATCGGGAGCGCCATGGAACACCGCCAGGAAGGCTGCTTTCCCACATCCAAATGTAACCCACAGAGATGTCGGGGGGAAGTCAGCTAAACAGCAAAACTCCAAGAAGAATTCGATAGCAGCTGGGTGGGCTGGGGAGGTGCTTGATAAACGGAGAAGGAGGAAGCAGTAAGTGAAGGGCTCTGAGAAAAGGCAAGAGTCTCCCGAGCAGCACTCAATCCAGAAATAATGCTTTTAAGAGCCAGGAGAGGCTTTTAAATCACTTTGCCACAGAACTCTAAAGCCTTTGTGGGCAGTTCAGCCTGGGGGTGGGCACAAAGCAAGTGACAGTCGCTATCAGGGTTCCTGGAGCAGATAGAGCAGAGCCAAAGGTCACTCCACCCCCACCCTTAGGAAAACAGGCCATCTGGCCACAGTCTGTTTCAGAATCCCCCCAACCTGGCCATGCCCCTGTAGTAGTCGGTGCGCCTCCCGGGTTCTCTCAGACCTCTTCCGACAGAGACTGTTCCCTCACTTCTGAGGGTCTTCCCTGTTTTGAAGGACTGCTCTTGGGCTACTGAAATCCACTTAGTCCGCAATTAAAATAGCTGGAAGGGGCTGGCTATTGAACCCCACCCCCCCGTGGCCCTTAGCCAATGAATGAGGGTATGTGGCGTGAAGGGGTATGAAAACCTCGCTCTCCTGACACATGTTGGGGCAACTCTGTCTCTCCCACGGAATGCACAGAGCAGGTATATGAGAACACTCTGAAAAGTAAACAGTAGCAGGTGGACTGAGGAAAAGACCGGACTTTTAAGAACCTCCAAACTGGTCGTGAGTTTGCCATTATTTTTTCTCTCCAGTATCTCCCTGCCTGAACTCAAAACCCAGACAGCGGGGCACAGACCGTGAGCTGCAGGGGCAGCACTCTGGTTATGGCTCAAAGCAGAAAAGGGAACAACTCCTAATACTCAGAGCAAAAGTTGGAAATCTCCCATTTTGCTGTTTTTAGTTTTTTCCTTTCTGCTTCTGTCATGTCCCCGGCCCCCAAGCAGTCCCATGGCTAGAGTGCCTGGTACACGGCACTGAACTCCAAGAACACAATACTAGTGGTTAATATCGATGAGCGATATTCTGTGAGCACCTACCTGGCTCAGGGCTGGTCATCTCAAAGCTGAACAAGGGAAGTTGGAAGAGAAAGTTTTACTACTTCTTTTGAGAGTTCCATTTCCCAACTCCCACTTGGCAGCATACCACATGATTTTCCTTCCTCCTACTCCTCTCTCCCTTCTTTCCCTCCCTCAATTAAAAGAAGAGACAAGCTTGTCTCTGAGAGCACATGTTTTGCAGGAGCTGGGGAAGAATTAGACCCACTTTCTCATCCTCAGCTTCAAGCCCAGACTGAGAACACTAGGAAATAAGTCATGACTAACAAAAACTGAGGGTAAGTCGAAAGAGCACTAGAACTGGGATCAGAAGACCTGGATCAAACCACAGTTGTGTCTCTCATTAATTAAATGATGGTGAGTAAATATCGCCTGGTCCTTACAGGCCATCTTCTTGGGCCAGACGTTTCACGTCAGTCCAAGCCAGACCCTCTTCCGCTGGTGTCCTCCACACTGTGGAACTGCAAGCTGCCTCCAAGAATTTTGTCAAGCTCTATAGTAACAGCATGTGGCCGCATCTCCACAGAGCTGCCGGAGAGAGGTAAGTGGAGGCGTCAATTTCCCCCGAAGGGTGTACCTGATGGGGGAACTCAAGAGTTGGAAAATTTTAGTTTTAGGCAACATTTAACAAGCTTAGTAATGAATGCACATAAAAAGCTATTGTTTCAAGGACTGAAGATATGACCCACCCTGACTCTGAGACTACAAGCAATTCCACCCTTGCTCAGCAGGAGGACGCCAGCAATCAAGATGGTGTCTGAGCCATTGTGTTCCAGGGAGGGACATCTGGCCCCCCAGGACACAGATAAAGAATCATAGGTCAACACAGGAAAAGACGCTAGGGAAATTGCCAGACTGCAGCTTTTATCTGATTAATCTCTTTCCTGAGTTCCAAATTCCTTATCTACACTTGTTTCCTCCTTATAAAAAAGGCGGTGAGGGACAAATACCATGTGATGTCACCTTTAACTGGAACATAATCAACAAAAGAAAAAAGCAAACAAAATATAACCAGAGACATTGAACTTAAGAACAATCTAACAATAACCAGAGGGGAGGAGGGAGGGGATAATGGGGGGAAGGGTTTTCATACTATAAAGGACACATGGACAAAACCAAGGGGGAGGGTGGAAGCAAGGGAGGGAGGGGGGTTTGGCTGGGGTGGGGGCAAGTGGTGGGAGGAAAATGTAGACAATTGTAATTGAACAACCATAAAATAATTTTTTTAAAAAAAAGGTCTTTTAGGGTACACACCCGTTGTCTTCTCAGATGGCCAGCCACCTGAAAACAGCGCCCATAAAGAATCAATCCCTGTCTCTACTTATTGGCTCTGGGGATGACAGCATGAACGCTCACTTTTCCGGTTTCACATCCCCTTCTACATGAAAGGTTTTCTCAAACTCCTATCACTCGGCTGGAGGTCCATGGGAGGGGGAGGAAACACACACACTCTACCCTCTGAGCCAACAGCTCTCGTCCACCTTCCGTCTCCTTCTCCTTCTCATGTATGTGGGATGACAGTGGATGACAGGTTTTTAAGAATATCTTTTAGCAAATCCTAACACCTCTCTTTAGGATGTAAGGTACATGACACTTTTTCACCTGGGCACCTTGCTAAGACCAGACATCTTTAACATTTTGTCACCCCAGATTTTTTTCTTCATGAGTTAAATGTAACTTATGGAGATACTTAAAAATATCTGAAATTCAAATTGATCGGCCTCCTCCTTGCTACTCATCAGAAAAGAAGAAAAGAAAATCACCATGGATCGTTTTAATTTGGCTCAGCAGAAACTTTTAACAACTCTCCGAGCAGGCGATCTGCCCTGATCACAAGAGGTCTGGTCCTAACAGGGTGGGGATCTCAGGCAGTGTCCATCAGATATCGGTTCCCTTCAACCAGGGTCGAGGAGCAAAGGACCTTCCCCACAACAGGGAGGCCCGGAGGTCCGCACACCAGTCAGTTAGCCATCTGCTTTCTTCCTCCCAGTTCCACACTAGGGTTAAGTGCCTCAAAAGTTTGGTATTTGTAAAAGAATCATGATGCAGGTGGTTTTCTTGACTTGCCTTGTTCAAGAAAAGAGGAACTGGGTTTCCAAGACAATAAGACCCCCTTGCACAATCTGAAGACATAAAAGAAAGGAGGGAGGAGAGAAGGGAGAAAAGAAACAACCCTGAGATGAGACAGAGGAATTAGCATGATGAGGAAAATACACCCCACGAAGGATAATAGGACTCCTTATCTTGATATGCAATGGAACTTCATGCACCATCTCTTCAAAACTTTCCCCAAAACTTCCGCTTTATCTGATTTATAATCTATGTCAGATACACTTAAAAATTCTCACTTAAGACCTAAATGCCTATTATTAATAATGCTTTATATTTCTATCAGACCTTATAATTTTCAAAGCATTTTATTGTTTTCAATTCTCACGACCACCCTGTAGGGTGGATAGGGCAGGCATTCTCATGTTTGGAGGTAGCTGAGGCTCAGAGAGGTTAAGTGAATTACCTAAGTTCACACAGCCAGGTGGTAACAGAACCCAGGCGGAAGTCAGAAACGCTCGTGCCTAGTTCCCTGCTCTTTTCTCTCCCCTGCGCTGCCCAGTATCACGTCTCAGGAAATGCCAAAGACAATTCTAATGATGCGAATTAGAATGGAAAACCGGGGTGTGTGTGTGTGTGTGCATGTGAAAGGATTATTTTTTTTACCCATGGGTCACTGTCAAAAATGTTTGGAAACACTGCTTTAAAGAATAATATCCAGTCCAACCTCCAGCTGCTACAGTTAAATGCTTTTACATTCCCCACAGATGTAAAATAATGAAAAAAAAATATGTTGTTGGTTTTTTTTAATGCAGTAAACAAATTGTGGGGCTTATTTTAGTAAAGACCCAATTAACCAGAATGCTCAGGGAATTTCATGTCCTGGTTAATTGAATCTCTGTATTAATGAGGACAAACTGAAAACGTTGTCAAGATGCAGAATCATAGCACTTCATAGGTGCGAGAGACCTTGGAAATTGGTTTTCATCAACGCCCGCACTTTCCAAGGCCCCAAGGAAGGAACAGCTTGACCTGGGCCCTGGGGACAATGGAGGGTAAAGCCAAGACCCAGACCCAAAGATTGTCCTCTCAAAGCTCCTTTGAGATTGAGCTGGATCTCAGTGAAATTGTCCATAGCCCTTGGGGTTGCTTCTGAAAATAAAACCTCAGCTTTCAGCTTTGTCTTTGCCATTTGCTTTTCCTCACAGGTCAGTGCAAGTGGTTTTACAGAATTCAGAGCAAACACACAAGATCTGCTGGTAGCATCAAAAGGTGGAAGTGATTGAGCATCTCTCTCTCTCTATGAAATATTAGAATTCATTTTTCTTTGTTTGCTCTGATCTTCTTCCTTCACATACATTATTAGTATTCCAGACACAGGGTAAGAGCCTTCATAAAATATATTTTTTATATTGCTTGAGGCTGAGAAAGGCTGTTTGGTCTGGCACCCTGTAAACCATCCCCATGACCACCATGTGGACTGTTCCTCCACACAAGCTACCATTTAATTTACTCTGTCATGTGGATACTGAAATGCATAGCACTGTCCCCCAGTGACACACACTGTTCTCTGTGCACATTTAATCTTTCTTTTTTTTAAAAAAAGGATTTTATTGACTTATTTATTTTCAGAGAGAGGGAAAGGGAAAAAGAGAGGGAGAGAAACATCAATATGCAACATGAGTCGGTTGCCTCTAGCATGGCCCCAATGGGGGACCTGGCCCAAAACCCAGGCATGCGCTCTGATAGAGATTCGAACAAGTGACTTTCAAGTTCACAGGCCAGCACTTAATCTACTGAGCCACACCAGCCAGGGCAATGTGCACATTCAATCTTTCAACACATATACAAGCACCTACTACGTGTCAGGTACTGTATCAGGTGCTAGGGATGCAATAGGGGGCAGAATAAAAAAATCCCTGCCCTTACAGAGCTTACACTCTAACGATAATAAATAAACAATGAACAAAACCACAAGTGTATATATACTAAGATATATATGTCAGATGGTAATAAGTGTGAAAGAGGAGGGAAAAAGCAGGATGTTTGAGAATAGAGACTGCTAGGGGTGGATCGCTACTATTTGGGGTGCAGTGGGCAGGGAAAGCCTCAGTAATCGTGATTCAGAGACCTGGTGGAGACCAGGGAGCAAAGCACGTCACTCTCTAGAAGAGAGTTCCTGGCAGATTAAAACACACACACACACACACACACACACACACACACACACATTAAGCGGATAGCATTTGGCAATGCCAGGCTACAAATACTTCCTATCATGTACAAGTGATTTCTGCTTTGTTCCACCCTCCTCACCAGTGACACAGTCCTGGAGGTTTTTAGATGTTGATTCGGGCATAAGACAAGTTACGTTGGTTCATTCCATCCACAAGCAAAAGTGCCAAGTGGAGGGATTCTGTAATGAAAGATGCGGATAATTTTTGCCTTCAGCATTAGAGACTGATCAAAAAATTACCATTCACAGCCGCCAGGGCTGGAATGGTTGGGAGAGTGATGCCAAGGAGGGAGGTAACGGCACCAAGTCTTCCTGGGACACGGGAGGAAAAGGCAGAGTTTCAAGTAGAGGAAGTAGCAGGTATAAGGGCACAGGAGCAGGAGAGTGGATGGTGCATTCAAGGTCCTCAAAATGTTTGGTATGATTGGAAGGTGAGGGTCAGGAAAAGGGGATGGAATTGGGCAGAAACATGGATGCCACTCTACTCTCCGTAATGCTATGAAAATCTTTCCTGGTGGCAGCCAGAAAAGCAGGATGGTTTGGGGACATGGAGAATGTGAGAGGGGGGCTATGGAGAGGTGAATAGAAGTCACATTACAGAGTCACACATTTTCAAATTGGAAGCAGAGGAATAACATGATTGGATTAGCCTTTTATAAAGATTTCACTGATACATGAGGATGAAAAGGAGGAGACACTGGAAGCAGGGGACCCGATGAAGAGGCTGGGAGGCTAGCAGGTCCAGAGTAAACCCCGGCGACAAAGGCAGGTGGCCAGACCTAAGTGACTAACAGGAGACACAGAAAGAATGGGGTGAAATTGATAGCTAGTGAGAGGACAGGACTGACACCCCATTGGTGATGGATTCGATATTGGGGCACAAGCAACAAGTTTAGGGGAAAAGGGAGTTATTCCCTCACAAAGGGCAGAGCGGGGAGTTGGACACTGTTCTGCCGGCTTTTTGAGTCCTCTGTGACACCGTGGCAGGGAAGACCAGGGTCACGACTTTCCCAGAGGTTGGCCTCAACTCAGCAGTTGTAGCACTGGCCAATGAATTTGAGTTAGTAGATTCCAACTGCGGAATATCATAATAGACAAGATGAAATATACAGTAACATGGCTAATTCTTCAAAAGCCATACCAGGAATTACAGATCCAAGTGAATATTACCCCTTCCTTGGAAGTTCAACATTTGTTTGCACAGGGCTACCACCGCTGAGAACCACTTTGGACTTCTTTTGGGGACCTCCCTTTGTGACCCTATCCCCAAAGCTAGGAAATTCTCATCTTTTTAGAAAAAATCTAGTGTTTTAAAAAAGATGAACAGTCACCTGCTATAATCAAATTAGGGGATGCCTGGGACAGCATAGGTGGGAGGCATGGGGTAGGAGGACTGGAAGACACAGGGCACAAGGAAACTTTTCAGGGTGACAGATGTGTTTATTATCTGGATTGTAGCAATGGTTCCATAAACATCAGAATTCTTCAAAATGTACACTTAACTATGTGTGATTTATTGTATGTTAATTATATCTTAATAACACTGTTTTTAACAAGTTATCTGTTGCAAAGAATAATGACTAAGCCTCATCATCATGCTGAGGAATCCCCCTCTTCATGTTTTTTTAATTACAATTTAATTGAATGATTTTCTTGTGTGTCTTCTAGACTGACTTGAAGGCAGTTCTCAATTGTGGAGGTTTTTTTGTAAAACAACTTGTGGTAGAATCACTGAAATTGATCTGCTTCCATTATAGGAAGTCCAATGTGGGCATCTAAGTCCTAGAATATATGTTTTTCAATTTTGCAGGCACGTCCTAAATCTAAATTGAGGTCCCATGAGATGGTATCTCCTGGTTCTTTTACTCACACTGCATGAGGGGCAGCTCTTTGGGCCTCAGATCTTCTTATCCATAAATGTGTTTTTCCTTTCCTTAGCTTATTCAGATAAAGGACTGGATAAGAATAAGTGCCATTGCTTCCATTCTCTGGGGTTTGGGTTTCACTAAGGGCCAGCCTCATAGAGCTGGAATCCCAGAAATGTTTTCTTGCTCTCCCCCACCTAACCCCACCCCATCCTAGCCAAATACTGTCCTCTGACCAGTTTGCCAATGTCTGGAAGTCTACCATTAGAGGAGTCCTTTATTCAGATTAACCATTCCATTCTTCAAGAATCCCATTTGAAAATAGAATCCTGGAGGGTGGCCCTAGATGATGTGCCAAAGGGGAGAGACTGGAGGTAGCCAGGGGATACCATAAGGATGCTGTGGTGTCCAAAGCCACCAGTGGAAGGAATAGAAGTCCAGAGAGGGGAGACAAGGAGCCACAGACAACCTAAACTAAAGCTCCTTCCTTATTATCTTAGTAATTTATCTATTCATTCAACATGCCTTTATTGAACACCAATACCCCCACTTTACTTCCACCTCTGGACTTAGTACTGAGCGCAGCTACAGAAAACTAGGAGTTTAGCAAAGTTGACCAGCAAGCTAAATCTCTGCCCTAACGCACATCCACAGGAAGGGGGCTGGTCTCCGAATCAGCAGTTGGTCCCACAATAACTCAGAAGGCAGGTGCTCCTATCACACCTTTAGCAGCAGTTTGGAATTAAATAAGACAGACTATCGACAAATGGAAGAATTAAAAATATGAATGCAAGGCAGGTGGGGATAATATGAAAATAGTTCATCTAAAAATAGTCTAATTCCACCCAGTGGCCAAACCCTATTAGGTTTCATGTTCATTTGGGTTCACAGTTTGGCTGTAGCCTCCTTGGTGGGGCCAATGTTAGCAGGGAAGAGGGTCTCTTCCATGTTCTTTCTACTCAGCCCCAAACTAGCCCACTCTCCAAATCTCATCCCAGGAACTTAGCGTTTTAGGGACCAGGAAGAAAATGTTGACTATGGAGCTGTCAGGAGCTGCAAAGGGTTAGGAGTGATTTAGAAGAGAAGTTAATAAGTATTTTAAGTCCTCCTTTTGATTCATGCCCCTTCAAGCAAATAAAGTTGGAACCACAATAAATTTTTATGAGGTCATCCATAAAATTCTCAGTGACTTGGTATCTTCTGTGTGCCAGGCTCCAGGGAGGTCACAGAGAACGAAGCAAGGCCCTAGAAAGGAGGAGGTCGCATCCAGCTGTAACCCAGGGCAATGATCCTAGAAGCAAAATCTACCCTCAAAGCTCATTCATGAGTCTGGCACCCCTGCTCTCTTGACTGTTCCTTTCTCTGAGCCATTTAGCGGAGGACAAATAGGTGACCAAAGGCAAGAGGGAATGGTCAGGGAGAGAAACAATGAGGAAGCAGAGAAAGATCAGAAAGACATTGGTGGCAGGAGAAAAAGCAGAGAGAAAGGGTGATTGAGTCATGTGAAGGAGCCTGCAATGAAGGTCGCCAATGCCCACCACAGGGTTGCCCAGCCAGACATGATCCAGTGCCACCTTCTAGCCCACCTCTGTGAGTGACTCCAGCTGCCTCCTGTCTCGCACATCTGTGAGATGTTCCTCTTGCTCTGAGTGCAGCTTAACACACTTCCCCAAACTCCCCCTGCTCGATGTGTTCAAGACCTCTGTTCCCCTCCAATGTGTGATCCCAAGAGCAATTTTGCAAGGAATCCCCTGCCTCTGCTGAACACAGAAGGCCAAAGGCATGTGTGGTCCCAGGAGACCAGGGAGGCCTCTCCACAAAGGATGAAGTCTCAGCCTCACACAACCCTTTGCCCTTTGAGAACCAAGAGGCTGAACCCACAGGCTGTTTCTCTACTAAGCACTTAATTTTTTTTAAACAAATCATTCTGCCAAAGTTTAGAGGCAGCAATGTGGTATAATAGAAATAAAACTAGAGCAGGGGTCACAACTCTGTACCTTCCTTAATTAGCTGTGTGAGATTGGCCCAGCAATTTAAGTCTGTGCCCTAGATTTCTCATCACAAATACAGGACAGAGACTATTTGCCCTGCTACCTGGAAGATTTTACATGATCACATAAAGATAGGCATAAAAAGCCTCGGGAAAGCATCTGTAAGAGCTATACTATTTCATGAAAAGTAACTGAGGATGCGAGGTGTGAGGGGGTACCACCTATGCCAACCAGCAAAAGGAGCTGTAACTACTCATGTCTCTGCCCAGCTTGATGTACTCAGCACTAAAAAAGCCAGAAGATGAATGTATGAATCTCTCTGTCTCTCTCTCTCTCTCAAACAACAGAAAATGCTCACATAATTTCTAATTCCAAAATGTGTGAAAGTAGTGGCACACCAGTTGCCTTATGTCCTCAGGGTGGCACAAGGGCTGCTTCACCGCCACACAGCACATTATTTCCCAACCACATCCAAAAGCAGCAGGGAAGGTCGTTCTTAAATGTCTCTTTTTATTAGGACAGAAACTTGTCCAGGAAAAGTTCCCTCCTTACACACATATGCCCAACATAGATCCAGTTGTGAAAGATGCTGGAAAAGATTTTCAGCCTCTCTAGTGAGAGTGGGCACTGTAGGCAGGAAGATATGGGGGTCAGGCATGCAAGGGGGCAGCACAGGAAAGACAGCTGTAGGGCTGGTGACAGGGTTCAGATGGAGTTTATTCTCATTAAATGAAGCAAAAGATATTTGTTCTAGGGCATTAATTGGCTGAGAAAATTGTTGTGGGGCAGAAGCAGATTCTGTGTTGAACACTCATGAGAGAGTCCTCAACTTACTGTGTAGAATTGGGCCACCAAGTAAGCTGCTGTCCTGGCCTGTGCTCAGAAAGTCAAAGGCTGTGGAAGCACACTGCCATGGCCATCATCAGGAAGCCGCCAATACTGCTGCTAGCTCCTTAGCTACACAGTATCTGCTGTGGTTCACACCAGCTCAACAGAGAGTCCAACCTGCCTCTTGACCCCTATAAGGCCAGAGACTCAACACGGAGATCTCAGCCACATCTACCACAAAAAAACCACACACCTCCCCAACTGAATTTGATGGCAGAATCTTGGCCCCACCTCAACTTAGTGATTCAAGATTTATAGGAGAGCATCCAATGGGCAGAATCCAATCACAGCAGAAGTTATAGCTGCAAGAGAGTCTGAGAAATGTAATTGTTAGCTCTCAATCCCCCCTAATACAGGAAGGCACACCAGAACAAGAATGGAAAGTACTGAGTTCCAACTCCCTTAAATCTATCACAGCAAGGAATCATGTCTGCCACACTCTTATTGTGGCTATAATTTCTATCTCTAATTGAGTTGGCTCATATGTTCCAGGGGGCAGGGGAAGAGGTCTATCCCTGATTTCTGGGTGCAGCACATGACAATCCTGGAAAAGAGGCTTACTCTTTCCAGGTGAACATAAACCTGAAAAACCTGTCGCTGCTACATTTATCTTCCAGTACAAGGTAAAAGCCTATCTGAGAATGGAGCCAACTGAGACAAGGCAGAGCCAAGAGGCAGAGGGAAGCTGCAATCAGGTGACATTTTTTAACCACTGGTTTTAGCCACTCCTGAAGCCACCTGAGCTTTTCAGGTACATGAGCCAATATCTTCTCTTTTTGTTTAAGTCCATTTTAATTGTGATTTGCAAAACAAAAACAAACAAAAAAAATGGATACAAGAATGTTGTCCAAAACCCACTTTGATTATTCCCTTTAACACAAAGGAGGCAACCACTGGCTTATTATTAGTCCCCCAGCTCATTAAGAGTTAACCACTCACACTGAAGTGAGAAAGTCCGGAGACAATGGAGAGAGGTGAGCAGCTGGAGCAAACCTGCAGCTGTCCATGCTTTTCCCCATTGATATAAGAATTACTCTTGTCCCTGAATCTCTAATGGACTGGGGATTTGCTAATTTTGCTTAGAAAGTTTACAGGGGTCTTAACATTTTCCTTGAGGATCTCATTTAAAAGTAATGATAATATTGGAATACATTATTGTATTTTCAAAATATTTTTTATATATTGAAATTTTTGCAGAGGACAAATAAATCAGTAAATTAATTAACAAGTACATATATATTTGTCTTCCTGTCTTATAGCAAAGACATTGCAAATGTGAAATGCTCAACATATTCAAGCTGATTTTTTAAACCATTGTCTGGATGAGGAGAGACAAGAGGCCCAAGGAGTCTGAAGTTCCTCAGCTTTAAATGCACAATAGGGCTGGGAGACCCTTGGGTGTCCGTGCATGGGGACCCTGTGAGGCGCCACCGGATCCCCCTTTGGGACTAGAAAGCTGACCTCCTCAGATTCTGAGAGGTTGTCAGCTGAGAGGTCTCAGCTGTCAGCCTTCTTTGGGAATTATTTCGGTTGAAGATTACTCCCTCATCCAAGGTCACGTCCCCCTCCAAGGGCAGTCCATATGGGATGACTGACCAGATACAGAAGAGAAAGGCTAGATTCCCTCAGCCCACCTGGGGAAACTAAGGACCCACCTTTGCTGACAAACATTGCAGTCCAGCTTCCCCCTCAGGCCACTCCTGCTCCCTTCTCCTCCCCTCCCCGTCCTCCCGTGGTCCCTCAGGTGTTGACCCCCAGAGCACTCCCTGTAACCTCTTGCTCTCTGATCTCCGTCTCAGGGTCCACTTCCCAGGAAACCCCTTGCAGCGCTGTAGCATAGGACAGCAGTTTCTGGACTTAGGGATTTAACCAGGTATAACAGAACACAAACCAATTTCCATATTGTTCCACAGCATCTATTCTTCCTGCTCCCACCCCGCACCCCTGCCCCACCTTGTTATAAAACGATGGCCCGCCTTCTCCATGAAAACTCCCCTGATCCCTGAGCAGCGGTGGTCTCTTCCCGTCCTGAACTCCCACAGCACGTGGCATGACCCTCTCTCAGGATACAACATCTATTTGGGTTTTGACCGTTTGCATTTCTGCCACTGAGTCTTTGACTCTATGAGGTACCTTCTGTGAGCCAGTTTCCTCATCTATGAAGTGGGGATACTGGTACTGCAGAGGATCACACAAGCAAACAGATATACAGCCCGACCCCAGCACCAGGCCCTTGTAGAAAGCTTAGTGTGCCCATCTCCTGTTTCCTTCCTCCTAAAGGGGCTGCTCCCCTCAGGAACAGTGGGGTTTGCTCTTTTTACGCTCTTTTGGGAGGAGGGAAGCAGTAGGAGCCCCCTTGCAGGTGTCTACCCTTCTCACATACTGCCCCCTGTGGGGGCTGGCTACTTGCAAACAGCAGCATTACGCTTGCAGCTGTGACCTGTGACGAGACAAAGGACTCACACAGGTACTGCTAAGTAGTCACACCACAGTCATCTTGCCCTAGAACATCTAAACCTTTGCCTATTTTTAGGATCGGAGTTAATTTTCCAGCTTGGTGTGAGCAGCCAGGATGGGGGAGGGAATCAAAAGTGGATGGTGTTTCACTCCTAGGTGCATACCCAAAGGAGTTAAAAGGAGGGACTCGGACAGATCCTTGTACGTCAATGCTCAGAGCAGTATTATTCACAATGGCCAAAAGGTGGAAACAATCCAAACAGATAATTGGATGAAAAAACATGGTATATACACACAATGAAATATTATTCAGCCGTAAAATGGAATGAACTTCTGATACATACTTCAATGTGGATGAACTTTGAAAACACTAAGCTAAGTGAAATAAGCCAGACTCAAAAGGACAAACGTTGTATGACTCCATTTATAGGAAATATCCAGAATAGGCCAATTCATAGGGATGTAAAGTAAATTAGAGATTATCTCAGGGCCTGGTGAGCCTGAAGTGAAGAGTTATTGCTTAGCAACGGTCCCCAACCTTTTTGGCACCAGGGGCCAGTTTCGTGCAAGACAATTTTTCCACCGGCCAGGGTCAGGGGATGGTTTTGGGGATGGATTCAAATGCATTACGTTCAAGCTCACCTGCCGTGTAGCCTGGTTCCTACCAGTCCACAGCCAATACTGGTCCTCAGCCCGGAGGTTAGGGACCCCTGGCTTAATGTGTACAGAGTTTATGTTATGAATGATGGACAAGCTTTAGAAATGGGAGTAAATAAAAGAGCTGTGGGACATTTACACAACAGAATACTAGTTGTCCATAAAAAAGAAGAATGTCTTACCATTTGCCACAGCATGAATGAACCTGGAAAGCATTGTGCTGAGTGAAATAAGCCAGTCAGAGAAAGACAAATACCATGTGATTTCACTCATAGGCAGAATCTAATAAAAAAGTAAAGTAACAAACAAAATAGAAACAGACCCATAGATACGGAGAACAGACTGACAGCTGTCAGAGAGGAGGGTTGTGGGGGCTGGGTGAGAAAGGTGAAGCGTTAAGAAAAAAACCTCACGGACGCGGACCACAGTGTGGTGATGCGCAGAGGGAAAGTCTAGTGAGGGATGGTGGGAGGGGGTGAAGGGGGACAAATGGTGAAGGAAGGAGATTTGACTTGGGGTGGTGAACACACAATAGAATGTATAGATGATGTGCTATAGAATTACACTCCTGAAAACTATAGAATTTTATTAACCAATGTCACCCAATAAATTCAATATAAATAAATAAAAGATAGATAAATAAATAAATAAAGGTGGTGGTTGCACACTATTGTGAATATAATCATTGCCACTGAATTTACACTTAAAATGGTTAAAGCGGCAAATTTTATGTTACGCATTTCTAGCACAATTTTTTACAATCGATATTGTAATATACTCCAAACCATTGAATTGAACTTTAAATGGATGAGTGGTTTAATATGTGAATTATATCTCAATAAAACTGCCTTCAAAAATAGATGATATTTACTATCATTGTTCATCCTACAGCAAATTCAGAGAGCTGTATAAATTCAAAGAAAAAAAGAACCTAATCCATAATCGGACAAAAGATGTAATGTTTTCAGTTCTGGCCTCCCTGTGCACTTTCTTCTCCCTGCTCCTAGAGCCGGCCTGCAGGGCCTGTCCCCAGTGGTTTCTGAGGAAACTCTGAATTTTTGCCGACAGCGCTCTCCCAGGATTTTGGTCATTTCCTCTGGTAGCTGAAGCCCGCCCCCATCCCCACCCCTGCTCCCAGGGTGGGGCAGTCCTTGCACAGATGCTATTGGTGTTCATCTTTCTGGTGCCTTTGGAGAAGAGACAATAGCTAATCCTTAGACTGGCTGGCTTCTGGGCATGGGTGGTGGTAGGGGTAGGGACCTCAAGAACCTGGGAATTCTATCCCCCTCAGGAGCCAGGAGTCAGAGCCTGCTGGGCTGGCAGTAGGACACTCAGAGCAGTTGTGATGGGTTGATGGGATGTGAGAACCTCCATGTTTTGTGGGCCCACATCGCCTCTCTTATTTTTACCCCAGATCCACTGCACCACCACACACTTACCCACCTACCTCAGGTCCTGTGGGCAGGCACTTCTGTCCATGCTCACTGACGGAACTCAACACAAGTAACTAGGTAGGTGGCCTGATCTGCATCACACAGGTATCAAGAATCCAGATGCCTGTAAGGGGCAGGTAGGAAACCTAGGTAAACAAAGCAAGCTTCATTCAATAGGTTTTGTAGGTGAAATCTCTTAATATTTACTTCATTGTTAGCAAGTATCTCAATTTTTAAATTCCCTGAATATGCCAAACCCCAGCACGAGTTCATGCCTTTAATTCAGGCTGTTACCTCTGGGTCTGGCTTGTCAAATGAATTTTACCACACTCCCTCAGGGTGAGAATTATTAACCCCATTTCTGCAAATAAGGTGGGTCCCTGTTACGAGGCTCCAAGACAAATTGTATGATATCCCAAGGCCTGGGCAAAGGAATATGCTGTATTGGGGAAAGGGCCAATGAACCAAGCAAGGATCTACACTGTGGGTGAAGACAGCGGCCTCTCACATCCACGCAGAGAGGTGAGCAGGGCAGGGAACTGCTGGGCCCTCCCCGTGGGTCTGTGGCAATGGAGGCCACACCCTAATCACTCTTTTTGCATATAGTGCAAGTGTAAGAACAAACTTGACAGTGGTACCAGGCAGTCTGGATTTGCCAGCTGTTGATAGAACTTGTCTGAAAATGCCAACTGCTCACACCTTGGGGTCTATGGGACATTAGAGACCCTCCTGTCAGGGAAAGAATCATGGGGCCCATGGGTTAAGTTGAGATGCAGCACCTCCTAGAGGAAGAAGGTGGAAACCTCTGATCCAGTCCCAGCTGGCTCAATGTCCAAGCCACCTAGGATAAGCACCCATGGTCACTTCAGACAATTCTGGTCATTGCACCACATGAGGAAACTGAGGCCCAGAGAGTTTAAGGCATGTGGGCAAGATCACATAACTGGTAGGTGGTGGCGCCAGATTTTAGGTCAGGATTTTGCACCACACCACATCTCATGAGCATCTTTGTTGTCCACCCCATGGTCCTCTGTGGCTGTGTGTAGGACCTCACTCTCTCCTGGAGGGGCCCATGGGGTGAGCCCACCCATAGGTGTCTTGGGTTTATGGTGGAGGTGTGGGAGAATTCTGCTGCTCTCCCAGGTTTTCCAGGATTCTGGGCCAAGGGGAAGCCTTGAAGACACTGACCATACAACGTCACTTTGTGCTGCTTATCTTCTGAGATTTCTAGATGCCAGGATAACTTGTTTTTCTCTTTCCTTTTAAATTGGATTTTCCAGTTTTCAGTGCCAAAGGCAAAGCCAGAAAATAATCTATACTAACTCAGCTAAATACAGATACCATTAGCAACTCATCTTCTTCTCAAGACAGCAGAAAATCTGGCTCAACATAGATAATAACGAAGTCGTGCTGTGTGCGCGTAGGTCCCTATGTGATACCCTTGCCTCTCCTGGGGGTCATGTAGTTTGGCGTTACAGCCAGCCTACCAGGGCCAAAGATCATCGTAATCTGTGCAACTCTGATAGAAGGCAAACAGAAAACAGAGCAATCTATACCCTGCACTTGCTGTCATCTCAAAGTCTCCGAGAATTTCATACAGGGGAGTCCCAAAAGTAATTTAAACACCACACACACACACACACGAGCTACTAAATCTGTCCTCTGCTGGCCCAGTTCAGGACGTTTCAGGATGTGTTTGTATCCTTCACCTTTGCTTCTCCCAGTCCTGAGCAGGCTTTTTTGCTGCCCCATGGGGCCATAGTGCTGACCTTGACTCTGTTCAGAAAACTTCAAGCCTTTCCCCTAAGGATTCATGTGTCCCCCTGGCTGGCCTTTATAACGCAGACATTCTTTGGCTCCTGTGGTGTGCCAGAATAATTTTGCCTTGTCTAAGAAGTTGTTGAAGTGACAGCGTCACCTGTCTACTGGCTCTGTCCCCTCTCCCGGCTGTGGCAGTGTGAGCACCTAATGCAGATGCACAAATGCCCTGGGAGAAATCCCTGCCCGGAAAAAACAGGCCGTGAAATGAGGAGGACATTCCAAAGAATGCCGGCAGCCTTTGGAGATCCAGCCTGAGGAATTCCGGAGGACATGCAAAGGGCCACCAGCTACAGAAGACAGAGGGACACATAGACAGATGGTCTGAGAGGGCAGGTGACTCGGGGATCATGAAGCATGGCCTCTGACCCACTCAGAAAGCATTGGCCAGCGAAGGACCCAATGGGAATCCAATAGTGACCTTGTGACCCTCAACCTTACTGCCTCAATAATGGGCGAATAATGGCAAAATATTAATAAAGGCAATTATTTTTCTCCAGTGTGCTCACTTGCTCAATTTGCAGGCCCAGGGACAAGGCTTGGCTGTCTGGGACGACAGGGAGCTGAAATTCCATTCTTTAATCATCCTTATTTTTAGTCATGGGGACAAGGGAGTTAAATTACTATGTAATCATCCCCTTGGGCTGAAATCCATTTGTTCCTAAGAATCTTTATGGGAAGTTTAGGCCTTTTTTTTTTCTTTCATAACTTCTATTTTGAGAGAATAGATCATCTAAAAAAATGACTTTTAAAAGGCCAGATTTGCTAACCTGTTTATAATTGTGTTATTTTTCCCTCTTTACATTCTCTGTCATTATTACCCCCCAAATCACTTAGGTCCCCCCACCTGAACACCTACTACATAGGGAATGCTATTTTGAAAAGTCATCTTTCCTTTAATAGATAACTGCACAGAACAGTGAGGAGGCACCGGGGGAGGCGGAGTATTGTGCACCTCATAGAATTTAGAGAGCAACCTCGGGTTTGGGAACTGAGCAGTCAGCAAAGGTGCTGGTCCTTTTCATGGCTCTGGACCTGTCAGGTCTGTGCTAAACAGAGCATACTCCTGATCTGTCTGCAACTTTCATTTGATGATCTTGACCTTTCCAACTGGGTGTGTACCTGTGGCAAGCTTCCCATTGGTTCAATGAGCCTCATTTGGAATCAGATGAGTAATTATGTCTTTTCTGGCTTCCTACTTCATTCTAATTAGTGTGCTTTACTGAACCAGAGCCAGCAAGAGCTGCCTCAAATGCTGCATCCCTTTCTACTGCAACGACCAAGTTTGTTTGACTAGGTAGTAAGTGTCAGTTGCTAAAGGTAGCCCTGAAAGTGTTTGCAGGCTAGGAATCCCTCTTCTTCCTTCCTGCCCTTCCCTCTTCCCCCACCCCAATCTTTCTTCTTCTTTGTCAATGTATGAGATAATAACACCTTGACCTTTAATCATATTTTTTATCTTTCCAGTTAGTGTCACACCTTTGAACTCATCTGGGAAAAACTTTAGGGATGTAATGGCAGGTGAGTAGGGAAGCCTGGCACACAGTGAGCTAAGGGGCTGGCCTGAGAGTGTAGGTAGAACACTTAGAAAGTTTCCAAGGAAGGGTGGCTTGCCTAAGCTGTTCCCTTGATTCCCTTCCCATTAGAAAGAAAGGGCAGAGGCCAGGTGAGCCTTTCTCAAAGTGGAAATGACCAAAGTCTGGCTCCTGGGATGGGCCGCCTTGATGAAGGTCACTCCAAAGTCGGTGGCAGGTGTGAGGCTAAGACCTTGCTCTCTCCAATCCTGCATTCTCCCACTAGATCAGAGCTTCTCAAAAAGTCATAGCCATAGAATCATCACCTGGAACAAAATTTAGGCGGAATCCACTGTTTAAAGCAGCTGAAGCTGAGTTGCTGGCGGCTAGGAGTGTGGGGAGGAAGGGAGCAAGCTTCCTTCTCAGTCTCTCCTTTCCCCACCCTCTGTCCTCGCAACACCCCCAGCAAACATCTTGGGAACAGGGTTCGAGAACCACTGCATCTCTAGACCACACAGCCTCCTTTAGGCAGAAGGACACTGTAATCTTAGCCGTCCCCACCCCCACTCTCCCTTTCCCCAAAGAGGAGAGGAGGACAGATGCTCGGAAATAAATGAACTGAAATTCAAGTAGAAGAAATTCCTAGGGGCTGTTTACTTGGTGTTCCATGCCTAGCAGGTTCTCTGTGCCCTCTGGCTGAATCAGCCCTTTGGGGGTGTGGGGGACGGCAGACAGAGACAGGAAGCCTGTGCAGCATTGGGGGCCAGTGCCGCTGGCTTGAAGACTCATGATGTCTGATACCTGCCCACCTGCTTGATCCTTCCCACATCTCTCCCTCTTGCAGACAGATTCCTGGCTCTCTTGCATGGGGTTTCCTCATGCCTTCTCATCCCTTCTATACTGAGTCTATGTTAAATTAGACAGCAGGAATTTGGAGGGGAGAGAAGATATGGAAATGTTTGTACCCAAGAAAGTCCTGCTTTTTTTTTTAACTCCTGGCAGCACTTAGCAAGCATCCAGCAGAGCAGATGGTGGACTCCTCCTGGACATCTTCTGGGACAGTAGGAAGTGTGCTGGGCCGGGAGCCGGGAGCCGGGCTCTGCTTCCTTCTCTGCCACAAACAGGTCCAGTGGGCCTGAGCAAATGTCTTAAGTTGCTAAACTTGGCTTTCAGTGAAACTGGAAGGTGGTTTCTCAGATCTCTTCTAGCTCCACCTTTGTGTGTAACAGGCCACCAGCGGTTTCTGCCTAGCAAGCCTTCAGCCCCCTGTGAGGGAAGGGGCCCAGGAAGCTCTTTCAGTGACGTTACTCTGGATAGTGTGCTGCATGTTGGAGAAAATCAGCTTTGCAGTCCTGCTCAGGACTGCCCGGAACAGAGAAGATGTCCAGAGCCAAAAGCAATCCGCACACTGGACAAAATGAGGCTAGCCACCAGAGGGGCAGCAGGTGAGCACTTTATCCAAAAGGGGTCTTCTTTGTTGATGGTGCCCGGACTCTCAGACCCACTTGTGTCAGGAGGATGAGTACAAGGTTCTTACAGAGAGCACACTGGTGCAGCCACAGGAAGAGAGAGAGCTCTCAGTCAAGACTGGCCATTGTCCCACTTCTCCAAGGCACTCTCACCAGCCATGTCTGGGGTGTCACTGTTGAGATGGCTTTCCGCGACTCCTCACTTGTGGCCTTACAGTCAACATCCATCACCTGAGGAGAGACAGGCTTGCTTCTTCCTTGCAACTCAAAAGCGCCTAGAGGTGATTATTCCATTCTATTCTATAAGCAGATGACGATGAGTCAGGCCTGGGTCCTAAATCACCTGACATCCTGACTTCAGTGTTGGGCACGAGCACTCCTTCCTCATCCAACACGTAGGGTTCACTGCCTTGTGGGTCAATGGAACAAACTTTTCTTCAGATTCGGGAGCCCTCAGTAGTTTATTATTAACCAGTAAGGTGACCTGGAGAAAAGTGCTTGACCTCTGTCTCGGTGTCCTCAACATCTACCTACCTCCTAGGGCTGTTGTACAAAGAAAGTGTGATCACACATGCGCCCCTACTCAGGCATATTCATTGACTACGTAAATATCTGTCCTTAACACCAGACAAACAGTGAAGGGCATGAGACGGCAGAATGTGGACAGTAGGAGCGCTGGCACTGGGGTCAGAGCTGATTGGGTTCAGACCACAGCTCTGGCACTTCCTACAAGGGAGGGTGACCTTGAACAAATTACTTAGCCTCTCTATGCCTCAGTTTTCTCATCTGTAAAATGGGGATGATAATAAAAGCCCCCTGCTTCAGAGGGTTGTTAATTAGGTTAATGTCAAGTGCTTAGAACAGCGCCTAGCATATAGCAAATGCTCGATTAATGTCTGTTATTATTAAGAGCAGCACATTCCTCTGGCCAGAAGCTCCCACCGCCCTCCTGTGCACATGCGGATGAAGCCCTTACCGCAGGCCTTGGGCAGGGAAGCCGGGCGGGGTGATGGGTGCCAGCACTCCTTCTCCCTCAGGTGCCTGGCCTTCTGTTAGCTGCATTTGTTACGTGGGACCTCCTGTAACTCCCTCCTGTCCGAGAGCCTCAGCATCCCCCTAGAAAAGAAAGACAATCGTAAGGACCTGTCCCATGAACGATCATTGGGACTACTTCGTGTGTGGTGTCCCGGAAGAACCCCTGACTCCACGATTTCCCAGGTGTGCGCCCTTTTGTCAAGGGAACCTGAGCACAGGTCACAGAATCCCAAAGAGAAACAACTTGGGCCCAAAGAGCTCCGCTGGAAAAGTATGGAGAATTATTTTTGCTGTAAATACCTTTTAAACAGCGATTCCCCATAATGGAAAAAATATAATAAAAAATAAATTAAAAAATAAAAATAAATAAAAATAAAGAATGATTCTCCAACTTTTCCTTTGCCTTTAATTTTCCTGATTAGGATCACAGAAGTCGTCTTACCCCCTTGAGTCAGAAATGAGGTAGAAATTTTAATAGGAGTTTTATTTCAAGAATGTAGTCTATTCTTCTCAGCAAAGCCCTTTATTTGGAGCAATGGTTATTGACCCCATGGGTGGGCCCTAGAGTAGGGAGGTTATGAACTCAGCCTGCAGTGACCTCATTTATGAGGGAGCAACTTGAGTAAGGGAGGCCCAAACCCTGAGGGCTTGGCCCAGGTTGACCACTCTGTGTGGCTAAGGGCTGTAGGTGGAGGTGGCAGGGGGCGGGTGTCTCTGCCAATCATCACTCTGCTGTTTCTGTAGTGGTTCTAATTCAAACTGTCCAGAGATGGTATCATGTGACTCCTCAGAGGTCCCCTCCAGGCTGGAGAACTGGGGAGAAGGAGAGTGACCACCACATTTGAGTGACTCCTTTGTGTTTGGCTAGCTACTGGCTGTATCGCCACCCTCGGCTGCAGTGTTCGTCAATGACAGCATTCATGTGCAGCCAGAAGAGTGTCTTTGGCTCCGAGTTCAGATTTCTTAACCCCCAGATGTGAGCCGTGAATGGCACACAGCAGTGACCAGTTCTTGGTATTTGCTCAGATGGCACAGAGACCTTTGTCCTTGAATCAGATCCCAAGCCAGACCTTGGACTCTGCTGCCCAAGCTTCAACTGTTGCTTCATGAGTGGTTCCGGACAATTGTTTTGTGTAATCAGAGGTAAGAAATAGCACAGCTCCGTCCTCGAGCCGTGCTGAGGATGCCAACACCCAATCCCAGGAGGGCCGCGGGGCTCGGAAAGAACACCTGAGTGTTGGTGTTGAGTCATCCCCATTCGCGCAGGCCCTACCTCGGGTCATGTCGTTTCCCTCCAGGAGAAACTGACTCTTTTACCTTTTGCAACCTCAAAAATATTTTTTTAATTAAGATATTGTCTGATAAATTTAAGATCATTTAAGTAGCAAAGTCTGCAACAGGTGCAATATTGTTATTATGGATTGCATTATCCAGCTAGGCTGAGGCCCACGGTGTGACATGAGAGTAAAGCGTTCCTTCCTTCACCAAATGTTGGAGCCAGACTGAAGCCGACACAGTCTGCTAAGCGAGGTACAAGCTTCTCTCACTAAAACACCGCCTGCACTCACAGAGCTGGCGGTTCGGCGATGGTGGTCAGAGCCCAATTAGGACACACCGCAAATACAGAACCGATGAAGGAACCTCACCTAAAATAAAAAACACCACCAAACTGCCTTCTTTTTTAAATGTGAAGGAAGGAGAACAAGAATCTGCTTTTCCCTATGATGAATATATCATTAGCAAATGATCTCCGCCTTTCCCATCCTCCCACCCCTACTTCACCCCTCCTCCCCCACCCCAAGTTTTTCATCCAGCCTCGGGAGTGGGGCTGGGGTGGTTGAGCTGGAGTGACGTTATTGCTGAGAAAGTGAGAGGGCACCCCTGGGGGAGAGACAGAGGCGTCCTCACGCTGCAGAGTGGCCTAAAGTAGGCCATGGCAGCTGAGAGGCAGCTCGCTGGGGGAGGGACGAGGATTCAAGAATCCTCAGAGGAGCTGAGCTCCATGCTGTCACCTCGGAGTGGGGAAGAGATGGCAGAGTCCTACTCCCGAAGTCTCGTGGAAGGGAACTGAGACCGTTGGATCCCACTGGGGGAACGGTACTGGAGGGAATCAAAGGGTAGACACGGAGCCCAAGCACAAAATTATCTTGACTCACCCAGGAAATTAAGGACACAAACAACAACTCAGCTCCCACGGAGAAGTGCCTGTGTTCTTCCGGGAAAGAAGGAAGCAGCTGTTCAAGCGGAAGTATTGACTTCTCAGGCCTGCTTTTGAAGACACTAGACTCAATGTCAGGGCTTGGGAAGTCGAGAAGAGCAGGAAACTAGAACGGTTCGGAAAGAGTTCTGGTGCATATTTGGTTCGCACCAGCTGAGCCGCCAACCTCCAAACCCCACGTCTTAGACGTGCTGCCCCCTGACATTGGTCGACACTGAGCTGTGCACCGAGAGGCCGGAGGTGGGAGCCAAGAGCGGGAAAGGCCATGAAAGCCAGAGTCCCCTCTTTGGAAAAGCCACTTATATCCCGGACCTCGGCTGCCTCTGGAAGAGGGTGACCTATCACACAAAGGGGCAAGAAGTGTCCAGAGGTCTCCTCTTGGTGACTGCGGGCAGCCAGGTTTCACTCAGTACCTTTTTTGTCTGTTTGGTTTTTGCTTTTGGATGTCTTTGCTTATTTTTTAATACTCTCTAAATAAATTTCTTTAGCTGTTAAAAAAAAGAAAAAACAGTGCTTCTCAAAGCAGGGTCCCTGGAACAGCAGCAACAGCATCACCTGGGAACTCAGGAATGTGAATACTCTGCCAGACCCCAGACCTAAAGCGACAGAAAACTTTAGGAGCGGGGCCAGCGACCTGCATTTTAACAAGCCCTTCCCGAGACGCTGAAGCAAGCCCGCTTGAGAACTGCCACGGAGCAGAACGGCAGGCCCATTGAACTATGAAAGTACTAAATATTTCACCCCTTGCTATTTATCAATCGATGTTTGGCTGTTGTTGTATTTAAATGTTCTTTGCAGGAATGAGCAGGGTTTCAGTGGCATATAGCTCAATGTTTACGGGATTTTTATGCACATTATTGGGTCGACTTTTAACCTTGGAGATGAGGAGGAGGCACCACAGGGCCAGAATGTTATTTTGATCCACTCCACCTCCCTTTTTCCTAGGCTAGGGGAAATGCAGTAAAGTAAACAAAGAGATGTGGGCAGGGAACCCGCTCTAGCTTCATCTGGCTTGCTCTGAGCTGTCTGAATCCTGCCCAGGGTCTTTAAGACCTGCACCAGCTGGCCTTTCCCTCTGGAAGCGAGACCTCAGAGGGCGGCATGTGACAGGCGAGTAACCACAGACTACTCACATGCTTTCCTTTTCATTTTTCAAGTTCAATTATCCTAGCATTTCTCAATGCCCGCTTCCTGCCCACTCCCAGGGAACATGGAATTTTACACTCCTGGAGACTCAGTGACACCCTCAGTCACCCCTTAGCCCCAGTCCCCTCCCTCCCCTCAGCCACACGTTCTGTCCCTGTCCGGCTCTCTCAGCCTGGGTTCCAGCCAAAACATTCCCAGACAGAGGCTTCCCTGCTGCCTGGTTCAAGTCAAACAAGAAATATGAGGCCCAGGACAGGTATCTGCTCAGGGAGGCAGGGTCTGTGTTGTCCCTGACGCTTCTGGCAGGTGAAGAGGAGGAGGCCACTGGGGCTTTTGCGTAATGCCTGGAGGCAGCTCACGGAGGTGGAAAAAAAAGAGGTTGTTATGTAAGCAAAGCACGTGGGTTTGAGCACAGCTATTCACCTGTTGCTAATTAGTGCGCTGCCTGTTTCGGAAAAAAATCTGCCTGCTTCTGCAAGCTCACCTCGCTGTCAGAGTGAAGACAGAGACGAAGTCTAGAAGGGTTCAGTTCAGTTCAACAAAGACATTTATTAAACATGTACTCTGTTAGGCACTGGGGTTACTGAAATGAATTAACCAGGATCCCTCTTCACGGGGAGCTTGTGGTCAAGAAGAGAGAACAGGCCAGTGAACAGCCCTTTACAGCTCATGTAACACGTAAAGTGAAAGTATCTCCAGTGTGCGCAGAAGTCCTGCAGAAGTGTTTTGAAGGTTGAGTCAGGGCGGCCTGGTGGTTTCTTCCAGAACGGCGTCCCATGAGGCAGGAGACAGCACAGAAAGAGCTCTGAGACTGTGCTGCTCTTAATGGCCAGCATCTGGCATCCTGGTTGCCAGGAAATGCCTTTTATCACTTAGGTAGAATGAATAGTAAACCAAGGCAGGGAGGAAGAGGGCGACATGTCTCACCCGCTAACTCAGCAGTCCTGAGCCTGGTCTGATAATATTGCCAAGTGTTCCAACATCTTAAAAAAACACTATGTTAGCAAAGAAGGAGGGAAGTCCTTGAAATTCTATGTAGCGCTTCCACTATCTGGGAAAGAAAGCCCTGAACTGTGTATTCATCCCAAGGCCTGGAAGCGGGAAGAGGAGGGGGTCCACAGTGCCCAAAGAAGAAGCCCATCAAACAACTTTGGTTAATTGCCTACCTCTGGTCACTATCTGTTTTACGGGGGAGACCCTAATGCTTACAGAAAGAGCCCATAAGTAACTTTGGGTGACTGCCCCAACTTTAATTAACTGTCTCCTGTCACGTGTCTGTTTTACAACAAGATGAACAAATGGAGTCTGCAGCAAGACAAGGATTTGGGCTAACAGACCCCCACACATACCTAAGTTTGGGTAGTCACGTACCCCGGGAAAAGCTGGTACCACATTTACCCATCAATCAATGTGTAACTTTTTTACTCTCATCCCACCAACTGTGCGGGTCCTCAGAACAAGGGACTCACTCTCTGGGTGCTCTGGGTGTCCTTGGCTCTCTAGCCATGTGGCCTCAAGCCACCCCGGGGCTTGCCCCTCGGGCTTTCAGCCTCCCTCACTTTCACTATCCTGCTTTGCCCTGAACCTGTGCCTTTCACCACCACCGCCCCGCCCCCAGCGAGGCCTGCTCTCTTCCATGGGATCAGATGACTTATAAACCTGATTGCAAACTAATCGATGTGCTGATCTGTAATTCTTTACATGTGTCGGCAAGAAGAACCAGGTCTCTCCTGTCAACACCAGACATAGAGAACAACATCTGCAAAAGCTGGAGAGTAGGGCCGAGGTTCTCAAACCCTGACACAGTAAATTAAGTTAAGTTCAAGTGCCAGGAGCAGAGTCAGGAAGGCTGCCCCCTTCTGATGGGGCCAAAATCTGAGTAGGAGAACCAGAAAGAAGAGCGTGGATGAGAACAGGCTAGGACTGAATGGACAGAGAAGGGTGGGGAGAAGGGAGGTTAGGGGACATTGCCCAACGACCTTGGAGCATGGAGGCCCTTATGGGCTTCGGGGACAGGGGAGGCTGGCTGGGAGAGTTGGCCCAGCTCAGTGGCAGGCACACTGCTGCTGGCTGCATGCAGACCTGCGTGTTCCCAACTAGTAAGAGGGGTGCTGCTCTGCCCAAAGAAAGAGGGGTTTCTAAGGCCCAGGAACATTTTAAAGCTCCTGTACGTGGCCTTGTGTGTCTAGGAAAGCATAAGCAGGGGATAAAGGGAACAATCCCGCAGTGCAGAGCTGAAAGCTGCCCATTTGCACACGAGAGGTTTTATAAGAGCCCTGGGGGCAAAGAGAATGCAAGCATGGAAGGGTTTCCAGGACAAAAAAGAATTCACCAGAGCTACGTTTTGTTCTGTGTCTCTCTCTATAAAGAGATTTTCCCTCAAATGTCCATCTCTGTCCTCAGCAGCTTCTTCAGTGTCACTCTCTGTGGGTCACCTCAGCCTGGCCCACGACTTTGGTTACCAGGTGCTACCTCACCAGGCCAGTCTTGCTGCTGGCAGACAACTGCATACTGAACCTCTTCACCTGGAACTCCCCAGACACTCAAACCTAATGTGTCCGCAGGGGAATCTGTCATCACAGACATCCCTCCTCCCCGCAGCCCTGTCTACTGAGCTCTAGCTCCAGAATGCCACCTGCGGTCCCCATGATCCCTGACCCAGAATTTCCATGAGGCCTCTCTCTCACCTCCTCTCTCTAAATCCACTTATTTACTGAATCACTCTAGAGTCTCTTCGGCTTATATTAGTTTTCTACTGTTGCTGTCATAGATTACCACAAATTTAGTGGCTTAAAACAACACAAATTTATCATTTTACCATTCTGAGGGTAGACACCTACATGGGTCTCACTGAGCCGAAGCCACAGTGTTGGCAGGGTTGCGTCCCTTCCAGAGGCCACCGATATTTCTTGGCTCCTGGCCCCTTCCTCCAGCTTCATGGCCTCTTCAAATCTCTCTCTGACTTTGATTTTTGCCCTCTTCTTCCATTTGTAAGGATCCTGTTACTACCCTGAGCCCACCCAGATAATCCAGGTTAATCTCCCCACTTTAAGATCATTAACTGAATCACATCTGCAAAGTCCCTTTCCAGGTTTTAGGAAACAACTTGTTTTTGGTTTTGGGGTTTTTGGTTCGTTTTGTTTCGCCCTTTGGGCGATTGTGCTGCCTGCCACATATCTCCACCCACCCCGACGCTACTGCCAGCTGCCTTCTCATCCGGGGTCACTGACACAGTGCATGGAGGAGTGACGAAATATTCACTGAGGGAGGGGAAAAAAGAGGGAGAGGAGAAGGAGAAGGGAAAGGAGGGAGCCTCTTCTAATAGACTGCTTGAGGGCTGTAGGGTAAGTGGAGGCAGTCTGGCTTCCTCACCCAGGTGTCTGGGTCGCTAAGGGAAGCAGTGTTCCTATAGCCTTGGAGGGGCCTGATAACTAGGGTTCTCACAGCCTTGAGACTGGGTCCAAAAAACTGTTCCCGTAACATGAAGTGAGCTCACATGCACAGAACTTATGTTATGTGTTATGTTATGTTATGTTATGTTATGTTATGTTATGTTATGTTATGTTATGTAAGGTTTTGGCATCTTTTGGGCTTTGTTCCCCTCTAGCACAAAAACAGGTAGGGACTCCCTGCTGGGGGTGATGACGATGAGAGACACACAAGGGGACAGGGGCCATGACATGAGACATGCCCATAGACAAGCAGCTTTCAGCGTGTGTGGCTCACCCACCCGTGAATAAAGACGTGCCAGACAGCCCAACGGCTCCGTGAACATTTTTCCGTCTGCACAAATACCATGGACCTGCCTGGCCTTGTGGGTGGCAACACAAGGGCGTAAAGATGGGTTGGTTCCCAGTCTCTCACCCAGTTTCCCTGACCCCAGTACTTCCCCTTCCCACCCCCTGGGCTGTGCCCTTTCCTTTGGCCCTTACTCCTTGTCACAAAGGCTTTCTGGGCTATTTCCTTTGTCTGGAAGGTTTTTTAACAGGCACCGTCACTCCACACCAAACCCTACACAGAGCACCTGGCCAGGTCCCGGTCCTTCCTGTCCTCCCAGTGAAGCTGTCCTCTCCCCAGGGAGCCTTCTCAGGCTGCCAGGTTTAGGTTAGATCCGGCTGCAGTGGGCACATGGAGCCCACTCTCGTCATCCTAGCCCTTAGCTCCTTCCTCTGTAACTGCCTGTTCACTTGTCTGTCTTCTTCCCTGAGCTTCACATGCCTTGAGGACAAGGTGGGAATCTCATCCCATGTTGTCCCCTGAGAAAGTTGTAAGGCTCAAGAAATACTTTCTGAATAAGATTTTTAAAACTAAAATAACGATCTCTCTGACTGAAAACTAGCACCAGACCTGACCCGGTCCACTTCTGTACCACCACAGCCCAGGTCTTGCTCCCTCTTAGTGCTGGTTACCGAGTGTTGATTTAATTGAAGGGTGTGGGGACAAAGTCAGCGGAGGGACGCTTTCCTGTGGGAAGCGAGGAACCGGTAAACACTTCAGGAAGGCAAGTGGGGACAAGGTCCAGGCAGAGAGGCCTGGGAGGTTTTCCAAAGCCAGGATCCAGAAGAGAGGTTTCCCCTCTTGGGTCACATAGGCGAGGCTGGACTCCGCTGTCTGTAATTTCATCACTGGCCAGGAGTGGATTCCTGCGACACAATGAGAAATTCCAGGACAGCTCACATGGGCAGCAGCTGGACCGGCAGCCTTCTGCTGGACAAAGGCAGGGCCCAGCGTGGCAGCTCCCCAGCAGGGGTGCGCACTGGAGGCCCCACAGGCCTCCCCGACCAAAGCCCCCTCCCTGTTCTCCCCGCCCACCCTGCCAATTTGTACTTCCAAATTGTACGTTTTGTCTGCCTTGGAACTGTCTGCCTTGGCAGGCAATTGTACTTCCAAGGCAGACATTTAAGAATTCCACCAAACTTCTAGCAACTTCACAGTTGTTCAGACTGAGGACAAACATGTTAAAAAATGTTTGTCAGTTTTTAATATATGAAGGATTTATAAAAATCATAATCAGTCTCTTTTAGGAGTTAGTGTGGCCAAAACAAATCCTGTCAAAAGTACTCGTCAGCTTGCCTATAAAGCAGGTCGCTCATCTTGTTTTCTTCAGAATTTCATAACTATTTTGGCTCTGTTTTTTCACAAGATTAGAAGCATCTTGTCTGGTTACCCCCCCAAAAAAAAAAAAACCAAACCCTACCTGGATTTGATTGGAGTGTATAAATTTAGGAAGAATTAAAATGACAGTGAATCTTCATATAATGAATACACCTTATCTATTAAAGAATACCTAAATAAGTGAAG
>VMDR010007176.1:0-41803 GCA_007922815.1 Macrotus californicus | reverse complement strand
ATGAACTCCTTGAACTTGACCTTATCTGGGAAGCACTTTATTTGCCCTTCCATTCTAAATGAAAGCTTGGCTGGATAGAGTAATTTTGGATGTAGGTCCTTGGCTTTCATGACTTGGAATACTTCTTTCCAGCCCCTTCTTGCCTGTAAGGTTTCTTTGGAGAAATCAGCTGACAGTCTGATGGGCACTCCTTTGTAGGCTACAGTCTCCTTTTCTCTCGCTGCTTTTTAAGATTCTCTCATCTTTAATGTTGGGTAATGTAATTAGGATGTGCCTTGGTGTGTGCTTCCTTGGGTCCAACTTCTTGGGGACTCTCTAAGCTTCCTGGACCCCCTGGAAGTCTATTTCCTTTGCCAAATTAGGGAAGTTCTCCTTCATTATTTGTTCAAGTAAGTTTTCAATTTCTTTCTCTTCCTCTTCTCCTTCTGGCATCCCTATGATTCGGATATTGGAACGTTTCAAGACATCCTGGAGGTTCCTAAGCCTCTCTTCGTTTTTTCGAATTCTTGTTTCTCCATTGTGTTCTGGTTGAATGTTTCTTTCTTTCTTCTGGTCCACACCATTGATTTGAGTCCCGTTTTTCTTCCCATCACTGTTGGTTCCCTGTACATTTTTCTTCATTTCCCTTATTGTATCCTTCACTTGTTCATCTAATTTGCGACCAAATTCAACCAAGTCTGTGAGCATCCTGATTACCAGTGTTTTGAACTGTGCATCTGATAGGTTGGCTATCTCTTCGTCGCTTAGTTGTATTTTTTTCTGGAGCTTTGATCTGTTCTTTCATTTGGGCCATTTTTTTGTTGTCTTGGCGCGCCTGTTACGTAGTAAGGGGCGGAGCCTTAGGTGTTCACCAGGGCAGGGCGGCCCACGTCGCTGCGTTGTGACGCTGTTTGTTGGGGAGGGGCCCGAGAGGGAACAATGGCGGCCGCTCCGCTCCCTGCCGGTTACCAGTCACTTTCCGCACTACTCACAGTCCAACGGGGCCCCTCTGGTGCTAGCTCCGGTGCTGATCCCCGATGGGAGGGCTGTGTATGCTCCAGGACCCTGTGGGTCTCTCCAACGAGCTCTCCAGTGAGGCCGGGAGTTTCTCCCGCTGCCGCCACCTCAATCCCCACAGGAGTTTCCAATCAGAGGCTCTGAGGCTTCACCTCCCCGCGCCGGAACTCTGGGTTGCGGGGTCCGTCCCGCTCCTGAGCCGTTCCTCCCCGTTTATCCTCACGAGGGAGTGGGACGCCCGGTCCGCAGCTGCCACCTCTTCCGGCCAGCCGCGCCTTTCCCCGGTCCGCCAGCCACCGCCCTGCCATGTGAGTCCTCTCCGCCCCTCCTACCGGTCTGGATGTATGTTTCTTAATTTCTTGGTTGTCGGACTTCCATACGGTTCGATTTTCTGTCAGTTCTGGTTGTTTTTTGTTTTAAAATTTGTTGTTCTTCTTTTGGTTGTGCGAGGAGGCATAGTGTGTCTACCTACGCCTCCATCTAGACCGGAAGTCTCAGAGCAATAATTTTAAAGGTGGGGTCTCTAACCTCCAGGACAGCCTGGCCCCCACAGTGTTGCACTGTTCCCAAAATGAAAAGGGGATTCGGAACAGATGGATCAGCCTGGAGGCTGCAGGGTTGGGGTTTTGCTCACGCGGCCAACTTCAATGCTGGAGAAGGAAAGGGCCAAGGCTATCTCTGAGTCTTGATGGGCTTGGAATGACTTTAAAGTTATTAATCAACCAGAATAAAATAGGCAGGAACATGGGGACTGTTGTTCTCTGTGGGCAGCCATGGGAGGGGCAAGGTCCATTGTTGTGAATCTAACTAGTAAGAGACCAGGAACTCTCTGCTCAGACTCCCTTGGCTGGTGTCACTGGCTTGCTGGGTGGCTGCATGACAGACAGCGCTGTGCTGAAATCACTCTTTGTTAGTGACCAAAGTATAACAACGCCGTATTCCAAACGTATTTTATGGCAGTGCATCTCCTAACTGCTCCATAAACACTTGTTGGGTAAATACTTGTTCACTAATTGACTAAACAAATGTTTATTGAATACTTGCCGAGTCTTGATACAAAAATGAATTTATCATAAACTAATCTCTTGGAAGGAACCTTCCATATGCTGAAGGTGAATGAATGACCCCAAATTATTTTTCCCTTTTTTGTGTAAAGGAATTTGAATTTACTTTCTTGAAAGAGCCAGCAGGGAACTCAGAGAACGTACGTGAAACTTTTATTTTGTTTTGCAACGTATCTCCATCTTAAGAAAGTCATACTGTTCTCCAAGGTCCTCTGATTAGAATACAACTGGAAATAAAACATTAAAAACCCAATCTCACACATGCTGCAGGATGCTCAAAAAAGAAATTGTTTTGCCTTTAGAAGAGTACTTTCCATGGCATTTTTTAAAAAGAAGTGACAATAAGAAAAAATAACATGTATGACTTCAGATGCAGGAAAGAGGCTCCCATTTAGTTGGTAAGTTATGCAACTTCCTCACTGATGACTGAGAGAAAAGTACAGAGGCAGCAAATAGTCAATAAAGAGTAAGGCAGGAAGTGTGTGGTGACTCCAGTCCCAGGGGGGGCTCCCCACACGGTGCCACTAAGGAAACAAATCTCTTTGGCAGTTAGAGTTTTCCTGCTTCTCACATGATACCAAATAGAGCACAATGCAGTGGTGGAAATGTGGAGGTTGAAAGGAGTACAGAGACACAGAGAAATAAGAGAATGAAGTTGTGGGGTCGGTGATGCCCGCTCATCTGTGTCCTGGCAGCACTTTTCACTACGTGGGCAGCTGGGAATTTGGAGGCGCTGATTCCTCAGTCCATTCAGTTCACGCAGGGCCTCATAAGCAGTGGACACCGAGGAGAGTGTGGGTTCAAAAAAGATTATAATGTAATGATGATGATAACTGCCTCCTGCCACTCAGCGTTCACTGAGAGTTGACACTGTACGTATGTTATCTCAGTTAATACCCACAACAGTATTATTATTACTCAGGGATAAAAACAATAAAGAGACTCTGAGCATGCCTGTGTCCAGGCTTACAAAGCTAATAAGAGGCAGACCATCATTTAAAACCAAAATTGGTCTGACTGCACAGCTCATGCTCTGAATCCCAGTGCTATGCTACTGCTATATACTTTTTCCTCAGGGAATTTATGAATGAAATGTTGGTTAAACTATTAAGCAGAATGTGTAGCGTGTCCAGTGAGTGGCATAACTGGTAAATGCTGGAGAGATGGGGTGGCAGAGGACTCGTGTCTGAGGCGATATGGGGACGCCTCTTGAACAAGGTAGACTCTACATCTGGTTCTGAAGAATCAGAAGTGCTCAGACTGAGAGGTGAGGATTAGCCAGGAACTGTGTTTAAGATGCCATATTTTTTCATCTTACTCATTTTGACTGGTACTAATAAACATTAAGGATTTCAAGAAAAATTCAGTGAGTGCCCACTATGTGAAGGGTATTCTTTTTGTTGCTTTTAAGCTTTTTCACATTCTTTAAGGGAGGGACTGGTTAGTCTCCAGTGTCTAGATCCATTAGACCCCGAGCCAGATGGCTCCATGGGGCCTTGGGAATGGGCTGTGGACAGTCTCCACTTTTGCACATACCCATGAGAAGAATGGCCCCTTGGGAGTTTTGCAAACCTGCAATTTGGGGAAATGTAATTCTAATCATAATTCAACTACCCCCAAATACACAGGGTTGCCAGATTTAGCAAATAAAATATAGGAAGCTCAGTTACATTTTAATTTCAGATAAACAGCAAGTAATTTTTTAATACAAGTAGGTCCCAAATACTGAATGGGACATGCTTATACTAAAAAAAGTTATTTGTTGTTTATCTGAAATTCAGATTTAACTGGGCTCCTATATTTCATCTGGCAACTATTGTAAGATAGGAACTAGAGGGAAACTTCTGAGATTTAAATTGATCTGGCATAAATGAATACTCCTCTGTTTGAAAACCTCAAATCAGCTTAAAAAAGAAAAAGAAAGAAAAGAAAAATGATCGCCGGTGCTCTACACCCCATGAAATGTGTCCCATTTTTAACCTGAAGCCGATGGAGCAGGAAAAGAGTTTCATCACAAGATAATTTTGCGGAGCAAGTGCAAAGTCTCTGTGTTTTTATACCTTACATATTCATTCAAGAAATTCTGACCTTCTAATAACAGCCAGGGTTGACCCAAGTAAGTCACTTGCTCTATATCAAGATAAAAATACATTTCATGCCTCGTGCCCTGAGGATAAAAAACGGACAGGATGAAAACTGCATTTCCAAGTAATGCCCCCATAAAAGATGACAATTAAGTGGGGTTCACTGAGGAGCCACATGCCTTCAGATCGGAAGAATGATGATTGTTTTTAGAGTTGGAGTCAAATATCAGCCTTTACACGGAGTTAAATCCAGCGCCGCAGCTGCCTTCTGTCACTGGCACCGCTGTGGAAAAATTCAAGAGGCACACTCAAAATGTTTTTCTAGTGCATTTTTTTTCAAAACAACTCAACATTAATGCAAGTGCCCCCAAAGCAGAAAGCAAACGTATTTACCTATTTCATCTCCGCCTTGCCAGTAATTATCCAGTGAGGAAAACTATTCAGAAGAGAAATAATGTACTCTGAGACAGAAGGTAAACCATGAAAGGCAAAAAGGAATATCGAAGAGGGAGAGCCTGAAGGTCACATTTACACATAAATCTTGTCAGGTTACAATCCCCTAGATTGCCAACATCTGCTAAACCTAGATAGTTTATAATCACTAAGATTGTTTTAATCTTCCTATGGAAGGCATACCAAGGAAGTGCTGAATTACACTGGGTTAATATTTCTAAGAATGAGCGGTGAAGAAAATGATGCCTGCATTAATGGAGTGGCTACCCAGGAAAAATCTCATGTTTGCAACGTATCTGAACCAGGCTGGGGTTATCAAAAAATAGAGCACTCCATTAGGGTGACATGTTCTCGGCTCTGTAATCATCTGGAAAGGTGCCAACCATTATTCACCTTCACCCATTCCTGCAATTATCTCTGACCTGGCCTAGTCTTACCTTCTAAAAGAAAGGAAGACTTAAAGGTTGAGTCTGTAAAACAGGGAGAAAGCCATAAAAGCCAGAGCACAGACATGGCAATGAGGGAAGATGCTAGAATACATTGCCAGTGAATGGTGTTCTTTGTATTGAAGCATCATCTTTAAACATGGGGTCTCTCAGACTCTGTCTGACTACCATGCTGATTGGGGACACTGCAGAGCAGCAGTTAGTGCTGTGTGCAGTTAGCGTGACAGTCACCTATGACCTTTTTTCTTTCCATGGGCAATACATTTGCACTTGTATAATACTTTAGTAAATGCTTACGAGTGAACATTCTCACTCTCACCGAATTTCCTGGGATCAAGAGGAGTATTTCTGTGACATTAAGGTGTAAATTGATAAACTGTAAAAGAGCTAAGCAAATTCTTGTTGACTTTGTTAGGAACAGCAATATAACATGCAGGAAGCACTGAGCAAAGTGAACGTGTTGGGTGCATTCATGCACCAACTGAAATGGAACGTAGGATCTGACTCTCAGTTCTGCTCCCCCACTGCCTTACTCACATTCCCTGGTCTCCAGCCACGCTGCAATCCTCTGATCACCTCGCTGCATAGCCTCTTCATTCCTGTATGGTTTTGCATGTTCTGCCGACCCCACGGGGATTACCCTCTGCCCTTTGTCTCCCTGATGAACCTCTGCTTATCCTTCAAAAGCCAATTCAGGCCCTGGCCGGTGTGGCTCAGTTGGTTGGAGTGTTGTCCCATAACTGAAAGGTTCAGGGTTCAGGTGCATACGGAAGGCAACCAATCAATGTCACATTGATGTTTCTCTCTTTTACCCCCACTCTAAAAAAGCAATGAAAAAAATGTCCTCAGGTGAGGATAAAAAAAGAAGAGAAGAAAAAAAACAAAACTCTCAATTCAGAAATCACCTTCTGACCTCTATTCCTCAACATTCCACCCGGAGTTGGGCGCTCCTCCACCGTGGTGCTCCAGCCCTACATTCATACGTCCATGGAAAAGCATTAACATTGGATTCCAATTAGTTATTTCTCCGCTTTCCTATCTCAGTGGGCTCCACATTCTCAGACCAGGGACTGTCTTTTTCTGCTTGTCATTCTCAGAACAGAAGGTGACATATGGCTCACACCAGTGATCGATACACCTTTGTTTAATGACTGAATAACCTGGAGTGCGCCTCTGGCCTGGACACTCCATGAGGTTGTATAACAGGCGCGACACCCGCCATACACATGTAAAGACACCTACTCTTAAGGCTGTAAATGTAGTGATACCAGCAACAAAACCTGTAGCAGTTTTCTCCCTGAGAAAAGGGAGAGAAACATTCTGTGGGAAAGGCGAGGGAGGCTTCATGACAAAGGGAAAATCTGAGGTGGGCCGTGACAGCGATGGGGAGAAGGGGAGAAGGCAGTGGCATCCTCTTTGGCAGGTCACCAGCACATAGTGCAGGACAGAGAAGTTGAGACATAGACTGTTAAAAGAAGGCCTAGTGTGAGTGTAGGGTTTACGTTGGAGAATGGGTTAAAAATCTTCCCATTCTTCATTTATGTTACAGTGGGAATCTCCCAGTGCCCAGTGTTACATCTTTCTCTGGTCTGGGGGGGGCATGCCTAAAGGAAATTCCGCTCTCAGTGACAACTTGTGCGGCCACCATTCGTGGAGTGCCCGGGGACTACGGACACATGGACCTGCAGAGACGACACAAAATATTTTTCAGCAAATTGGATATATAACTGCCTCAAAGTATGCAGTATTTGTTTCAGCCTTCAACTTCTGTATTTATCTTCTATAACTGTGTGAAATATATTTGGGGATCCCTTTTGGTCTAAAACTAAAAGCTAGAGAAGCGTTTGTGTTGCTTTTATGGTCATGAATGGTGGCTTTTCAATTTTTGGACTTGGAAATGTCATTTGATTATGAGGATAAAAAAATCCAAGGGTTAGAAGAATAGCCTAAAGGGAGGGAACAGTTAGCAGAAGCTGAGGCAGCTGAGGAGCAGGCAATGGGTGCATCTGGGCTCTCTCGGCAGCAGGTGTGGAGGCAGAAGTGTGGGCGTGAGCTGGGTGCTCGTCCAGGTGGCAGCAGGGCTCGGTGGGCTGGTTCCGCGAACAGCTCCCTGAGATGGTGTGCCTTCACCTCTCTACGCCACACGGAACAAGCCACTCATCACTTCCCCCCTCAGGTTTTCTCATCCTAAAGAGGGGATGACAATGTGTATGCATCAAAGAAGTAACTGACCAGTGTCTCAATCAGAAGCAGCTAATAGTAGTAAAGACGTTTGAAAACATGAAGAAAGCCATCAAAAAAATAACAGGAAGTGGAAGAGAGTCTGTGACCCAAAACATTCAGTGTCATATGCTGGTGTCAAGGAGGTAATAAGGCCTCAGAAAAGATCTGTTACTTAGGAGGATGGTAATGCTGGGGACCTAGTGGCCTGTCTCAGCACTTCAAGGAGCACACCCTCCTCCTTGAGTGTTTATTTTTGCATCGGAATCTCCCTATCCTCAGCCCATCCCCTTTTCAACTTTGTACAAACATAACCGGCCAGTTCACTTGACTACACAAATGACTCAGGATTTCTTGAGCTTCAAGCAGCAGTTCCTCAAGAAGCTTTCCTTTGCTCCTCGTGGAAGAGAGGAGCACACAGAGGCTCGTCTCTTACAGGTTAGGTCTTTTCAGCGTGTAGTGAAGCGAAGAAAAGTGAGAGGACAGCTAGACCCAAGCTCAGCTGGAGAAGGAAACGCGTAACTAACTTCCAAAGGCACATGATTCTTCCTGAAGCCTCAGCCTGGACTTCCTAAGTGGGCCCGAGCTCAGACTCTCCGTTCCCATGAAAGGTCAAGCATGTATAGTTGGGGCATTTTTTGCACAAGTGGATGAACTGAGAATTTAAGGAGGAAAAAGCAACTTTTTAAAAAGATTTTATTTATTTATTTTAGAGAGAGGGGAAGGCTGGGAGAAGGAGAGAGCAAGAGACATCAATACGCGGGAGAAACATCGACCAGTTGCTTCTCATTTGCTCCCCGACGGGACCAAACCCGCAACCCAGGCATATGCCCTGACTGGGGATCAAACTGGCGACCTTCGGCTTTGTGGGATGATGCCCAGCCAGCTGAGCCACACCGGTCAGGGTGGAAAAGGCAACTTTTTACCGTTTCAGCCCACATCAGCTAGGTGTCAGCTTCTAAAACACAGGGTGAGGCAAAAGTAGGTGTACAGTTGTTTGGTAGGTATATGGAGAATAATACAAAAACTAATACATAACAATACAAGAATAAACCCTGAGTTTGGTGTACTTACAGCTGTAAACCTACTCTTGCCCCACCCTGGGCAGCTGCACTTAGAGGGCAGTGTGGGGAGCCAACCGCTGCTAATCAAGATGGAGGAGGTCTTGGCCCAGGCCCTAGAAGCCAGTGTGCGGTGTGTTCCACAGGACGGTGGGCGTTTCTCATCAGGAAGGGAACCACGTCAACAACTCCTGGAGTTTTCTTGGTTGTTTCAACTTTCTGTCTTGGAGTTAAGTTCACGGCTTCCCAACATCGACAACGCTCTGCTTTTGTTGTATGCTTTCACAGAAGGAATCGGGACAATAGAGGAGAATGGGAAATAGTGATTCCGGAGAGCTTAGATTCCGTCTCCCATTTGGTCCTCAAAAGAACCCTGAAAAATTCATGCTCTTTCCTCCAGGTTACAGACGCTTCAAAAACTGAAGCTCAGGAAACTTCAGTAACTTGTCCAGAATCTAGATGGCTAGAAATGGAAGGACTGAAACTAGAATCCATAACTCCAAACTCTGTGTTTCATCCACACCGTCAGCTTACCACAATAACTTGAGCATGGCCTCAAAGACCTGTGTGGGAAACCCTTTTCTGGTTCTAAGGAAGGAAGTTCTGAGCATCAATAATAAATCAAATGAGGGTTAAATTTTATATATATATATAATATATATATAACATATATTATATATATAATACACACAGGCACGCACACACATTGCAATTGTCTCTTTGTTCCAAGACTGGGAATGAAAATAATTAGAAGTTGGCCTCTGTGTCCATTTTAACCTGACCTATTTGTCCAATAAATATTTCTTTGGAAAGCTCTCGAATGCCTTGTTTGCCTATCTCATCCTGTCGTCTAGAGACGGCAAAGTATTTCACATCGTACCTAGGGAACGGATCACTTTTAAGGAGGAAATGGCATTCTTTACTGACTTTTCCTACTTTAAACCCACTGAATGTTGTTCAACTGCCATTTTAAGGGTGGAGAAGAAGCCGTAACACCTGTAGAGAGCTCTGTCACCTTTCCCATGTGATGACTAATGGTGGGGAACTTAAAAACTTATCTTTGGTATCTTTTGGAGTCCAGACAATTCAACACTCTCTTGAGATGAGTAAATATCAGCCTGCTTCCAGGAAGATTAACTGGTAAGATGATGGGAGAAAAGTTGCTAGTTTTTAGAGGGCTATATTTAAACTGCTATCTCCACTTCTTAATGAATCTCAGATGATTTATTTCTATGTTGCTATAATATCTAGGAAGAAAAGATATTTTATGCAGTTCTAAAGGTAACAGTAGTTTCTTTCCAAGATGTTACTTTTGGTCTCAGAGTTAATCTTTGTTCATGTAATACATTTACTGACCTTTAAAAGGGCCATAAAATAGAGTAGAATCAGGACACCTGGGTTCTATGGCTCCCTATTTCTGAACATATACTTGTGGGCAAATCCTTAATTTCTATACCTGTTGTGGAGGTACTCACACCTATCCAGCTTCCTTCATAGCCTCCCATTTAAAGGGATAAAATGAAAAATATTTACATACCTTGAAAGTTCTGAGGGACTTTGTGAACAGAAAGCCCCAAAGTTGAAATTTCGCTTTGCTGCTCATCACCTGTCTAGGCAAATTTCCTAAACTCCGTCTTGGCTACTTCATCTGTAAAGTGGGCCCAAACCAGTCCCTACCACGCAGGTTACTTGTGAGGACCAAGGGGACTATTCCCCCTAATTATAACATAAGGAAACTGAGGCCCCAGTTGGTAGTGTCTTACCCAAGCTGATTCATCAACAAACATTTACCGAGTTGTTCCAAGCGGTGTGCACGTAGGGATTCAAAAGCTACTGCTGAAATTACCGTGCTGCCTCAATTCTCAGAAAGACTTTTTTCTTTTTAATTGAGGGCTCTTTCTGCTCCTTTATTTCCAGAGGAATTGTCATATTGCTGACTCTTTCTTGGTTATTGGCTAATGACTCATTCACGAGTTATCTAAGCCTCCGGTTCCTTCTTTCTTTCCCTCTTCTGCCATCTCTATCATGGAACCATTTCCTCTCTGCTAGGATTTCTGGAGATTGTGAAAGAGTGGTGAGTGACAGTGAATTAACTCCTCGTTAGCGGCCCTGTCTTTGGGGAGGCAAGACTCACCCCACTTCTGCTGATGGATAAGAAGATGACAATCTCTGCTTCTTTAAAAGCCTTCACTGCTTTGACGTCCAGATTGCAACTTGCCTCATTCTGCTCTAATTGTTCACTCCTTGCTGGATCCTCTCCCCAGGCAAACCCCTTAAATGTTAGTGTTCCTTGGGGATCTGCCTTCGGTCTTGGTCTTCTCTTTTGATGATCACGTATAAGCTTGTGTCCTCAGTTACCTCTAGCTGATAGTGACTCCTGAGTCCATTATCTTTCACAGTGAGTCTCTGAACCTCCAGATCCAGATGCCCCTTGAACGTCTCTGCCTGAATCCCACAGGCGCATTAATGTGTGTCCAAAAATGAGCTTGCCGTTCCTCCAGTTCACAACCCCCCCACACACTCTCTTTCTCCCGTAGGCTAATTAACCTGTCACTCTCACCCCCTAGATTGTGCTCCATATCCATCCCGTTTTCAAATCATTTTCATTTTACACTCAAATACCTCTTCCCTGGGTGTGTTTCCCACCACTAATGCAACTGCCTCAGTTCAGCACTCATCCTTCTCCTTCCTATGTTATTAGAGCAGCCTCCTAACTCCTCTGTGGCCTGATTCTCTCCACTCTGTCTAATCTGTTCTCTGTCTTCTGCTAGAGATAATTTATAAATCCAGCGTTTACCTTTGTTGATCTTCTGTTAGATTTTCCTAGATCCTCGTTTTCTACAAGACGCACACTCACAATTTCCAGAATTAGAACTCCCACAGCTTTCCACCCTCTCCACTGGGTAGCCTGCGGGCCCTTATGTTCCAATCGCAGTAAACTTGCCACCTTCTCCCAAGTGCTTTCCCTAAATGACGTAGGTGGTTTTCTCCGCAAAGGCCCGGCCCATACATCTCATCTCCCCTTCTCCTAGAACTCCCCTTTAATTTCCCTCAAGGTAGCCTTTAAGGAAGACAAAGTCTTTTTAGATTTTTCTCATGCACAATTAGTTGTTCCTTCTTCTGTGCATTCACAGCATGATATTTATCACTTTATATTGTGATATCTTTATATCAGGACATTGAGCTCATCAAATTGGAAGACAACTCTTTTATTTCAGAGACCCTATCACATTGGAGAATGCCTCACACACAGAAGGAATTCAATATTTATTGAATGAATGCTCTTATGATTACTATTAAAACCCACAGAGTCTTGTTTATTATTCTATTTGCATAGTACAATATTCAATTGTTGATAGTCACTTACTAAATAATTCACTTCACAACCCACAAACTAACAAAAAGAGCCTTTAGAAATGGCCTTGATATCACGTCAAGATGTTAATCTTTCAGAATTAGGATTTCAAAAATATTTGTGTACTTTATGGCTTTAAGCAACTTCTAGGTCTCTCTAAAGTTTATCTAACTTTAATTCATTCAAATTGTTTTAAAAAGTAATCATTGTACTTAAGCTGATCTGACCCCAAATTTCTAATTATTACATGAGATCTAAAGATAGCTGAAGATTATAAATCTAAATGTATTCCAATAAATGGATAGAATGAAGTCAGAGTACCATAGTTTGAGGAAGTAGTGCATATATGATGCCATAGAAAAGGAAGAAACAAAAGAATTTCAAAATTTAATTGAACCAATTATATTTACATACATTACAATGTGCAGTAGTGTCCGAAGTTGAATGATACATTAATATGTTGGTTTTATAAAAGTATCATGGTATGCAGTTATCTAACCCTGGAGATAAGAAAGCAGTAATAATAATTGCAGTAAGTAATAATAATTGCAATTACATTTATTGGTCACCTATCCTATGCTAGGTGCTGTGACACAAATCACCTAATCCTCCCAGCATCTCTTTGGCCCCGTTCCAGGTCCTCCTCCGGCTGACAGTGAAATGAGTCTTATTGGAGGACACCACAGACGAGTTTTAGAGCCATTTGAGCATAGGTCTGACTGTTCTGTGTTCAGTGAATGAGTGCCTTTTAATCATCTTGATGCTATACTAATTAGTAAGTAATTGATAAGTCATTTGGTACATTTGTATGAACTGTTTCGACACATCTACAATGATAAGGCATCTGACATTTGCTGCAGTCATTAATGAGAAGAAAAGAGAAACAAAATTCATTGCAAATCATCAAAGTTAGGTATAATTAACTATAATCCGTAGCTAACTATTAGTTAACTGTAACACCAGTTTCCTTTAAAGTCTGCTTTAATGTCAAAATCTTGAGCATTTATTGTAAAATATGCCTATATGTGTTTTCTGGACCCAGAACACTTTCTTGGGTAGAATTGTAAGGAAAACTATTTCTTTGAAATTGAACAATTACCAGGAATGAGCATTAATTTATTGTTTAAGCGTACTGTGAGATTCTGAGATCTGCTACTGGATGTGGGAAATACAGCTTTCTGTTGGAGGGCAATTAAAAAATATTTGATGGTGAGTTCTGTGAGTACTGTTCAGGTGTGAATGTACTCAAAATAATCACAATTGAAAACGTCTAAATATTTTGTAATGCCTTTCCCCAGGTAATTAATTACCTTCAGAATATCTGCCCAGTACAGTATGTTACAAGCAACCAATAAAGAAAAAAATTATTTTTTCTTGATATGTGATCTCCAGAGTCAATTTATGCATAGTAAATGAAGATGAAGCTGCCTTTATTATATGATTTGAGGGACATAGAAAACGTTCTCTTGTCCCAAAAGACTTTGCCATAAAAACAAGAAAGAAAGGTTATAGATTTTAAAGGTTTTCAAGTCTTTGGTTGCTCTCTGTCAACATAGAAATATCCCTGGGAGAGGTTACCCTTTGTGCCTTGATCGCATCCCAAGTTAATCAAACTGGACAGCCGCCAAAATGCAGAATCCCAGGCCTGCTCTCCAAGATTCTGATTTGATGGGTCTGAGATGAGACCCAGGAATCTGCATTTTAACAATCACTTTGATGATTCGGACTTAGAGAGTCTTCTGGACAGCACTTTGAAAAAACTTTGACATAATGGATAATTAGGATAATTAACAACTAATTATTAACTGGTAATATTGAAGCAGGAGTAAAAGAAAAAGTGAAAAGTTCCCACACTCAAAATTCATTTCATTTGGACCCTGCCTGAATTCTCAGGTTTATTCAAACTTTATTACTTTAAGTATCAACAGGTGAAATAAATGAAACGCGAGCTCCTTAACTGCAAAAACTCAAGGAAAGGGAAAAATGACTTTTGTTTGTTTCCAAGTGGTTCTGTTTAATAGCCCCACAAATCAGTGCTGAAATGCTAAAATTTTAGAGCAGAATGTACAAAACGTTCTTGAATTATATTTTGTTCTTGGGTGCCAGGCACATTGGGTTTGTATCACAAAACACTGAAATAATAAAAAGCAGGTTCCCTGTCAAGTTTCTTTCGCAACTGGGAAACTAAGAGTTGATGTATTTTGCAAAGAATTTTGACAAAATAACTGCCCTAGATGAAGGGTGAATCCAGTGCCCACACTATCCGTTGAATGAGAGAGAGATGGGGGCGGGGGCGGACATAGGGTTTGAGAAGATAGTAGGTGACAAATTAGGCTAATAATACTTTTTTATGATTTGTGGGAAACAAATCTCTTTTTAAAAAATTACTGCAGTTAAAATTTGGCCGGTTGCTAAGACAAGCTTGTTCCATGTGATGGAGACTCTGAGTTTGGAAGCTTAGAAAAAAACCTTGCAAGAGTGCTAGTGTGGAGAAAACAGGAAGACAACTTCCTCTCTGAACATACACCGTTTCCTGGGGAGGAAGTGAGGACTGCTTTTTTTTTAAAGTTCTTTGTTGACTCTGTAACAGAGAGGCATCTATTTAGTGGTGACTATATCTGTTTATACAGCCAGGACATCAACCTTGAAACTATATGTAATCCTGAAAGTACCTTCTCTATTTGATAACGGCAAAGGTCAAAGCCCTTGTATTACAGGCATACCTTGTTTTATTGTGCTTCATTTTATGGTGCTCCATAGATGTTGTCTTTTTCACAAATTGAAGGCAGACTCTTTACCAGCAGAAAGATTACAACTCACTTTATTGCCGTGGTATCTCCCCCACTGTCTCCGAGGTATGCCTGTAGCTAGTTTGGAATGTGTTGTATTTTATGATCACCATTGATTTACTCACAGCCAAGCATATACTGCTGGGCAGTTTTTAAGGGACAGCAGTTAAGCACCACGCTATAAAGTGGATTTCAGCACTGCTCTTATTTTAAAGACAGTGGCGTGTCCTGAGGCAACATCACCACCTAGCAGACAGAGCGGTGAGCGGATGGGTATTGTCCAGTGTACCAAGACCCACCCTCACCAAACACCTGCTTTGTGTGTGTAGGTAAAAAGAGGCAGCAGCATCAGCCAGGGATGTCGATTGGCATAATTGGTGATGGGTTTGGTGTGTAGGACATCCGCTAGCTGAAACTCGATTATAACCAATTTCAATTAAGGGCGAAGCAATAGCATTGAGGTGACCACAGCTTACTAACCAATTTGGGAAACTGGGAGCATAAACCAGGAACCACTGGAACAGCACTGAGCACTGTCTTTTAAATAGTACCTTCAACATTCTACTGAACACGCGCAGAACTTGCCCTGTAACCTGTTGGGGGCCGAAACGATGGGCCAGTGAATAAACTGAAGTGACATCCTGCGGGTTACACAGGAGAAGGAGCACACCACGAAGAGCAATGCTCAGAGTCCCCCAAAGCCAGAGATTTCAAGATTACAGCGGAGAACTCTGACTGGCGCAATTACAAGAAAACAAGCCCCTTTACTGGGGGCAGAGTAAATAAATCTCTTGTGAAAACAGAAGGGCAGAGGATTTAACATCTTTCCTTAAGTTACCTTGGAAGAATGTTGTGGTGCAACCTTACTGTGTTTTTTCAGGAGGTCGGGAGGGTTTTTCAGGATCTCTCCCTTCCCTTTTTTACCTTCATTACACTTCACGATCTATATAATTCATGTCTTTCCTTTACTCAGCAAGCTTAAAGTTCTAGAAAATTCTTTCCAAAACCATATGTTTTCCCAGTGTTCCTTTCTATACCTTTATTGTTTCTAGGAATTTCCAAAGTGTTTAATAAACAGTATTTTGGTTGCAGAGTTGCTCCAGAACACCCGAGGCAGCCTTGATTGCCTGGCCTAGCTGGCCGTATGCGAATATGGTGTTTTCAGGCAAGAATAAAAGAAAAAGCACCTGCGTTCTTTTACTTTCAGTCTAAGGAGGACAGCATGAAATGGATTATCTGATGACTCTTGCCTGCTGGCAATCTCAGTATTCCTGCAATAATGAGATTCAGAACTACATTCCAGCAGAACTACTGATTTTACTCTTGTATTAATACTCAGTGATCACCACAATTATCCATTTATCTGAACTAAGCTAAATTTTAAAGACATATAAGCTAAATCATCTACAGTTGTTTTCTGTGTTCACAAACCATTTTGAAAAGATTAAGCAACTACTTCTGGGTAACCTATAAAAAACTTCACTGCTTAACCTGCTCAGGAATGAATACTAATTCCATCAAAACACAAATTAGTCAGGCATTTAGGACCAGAAAGCTCATGTAAGTTACTGTTATTACCAAAAATATAAATTTTTCTGTAGTCGTGTAAATAAATCTTGTTTTTCCTTAAATGTACAAAAATCTTCTGTTGAGGACTTACATAGAAAACCTGAACAGAATACCTGAAGGATCGAAAACAAAATGAAACTTTGCTACCCTTTAGGGATCAAGACGTCAGTGTCCATCTGTTTTCACTCTAAAGCAGAAATTGGAGCTATTTCCAAAGGAGGAACAAGGAAGGCAGGGGTGGAAGGAGGGAGGCAGGTTTGTGATCTCTGAGGGGAAAGGGAAAAATGGGGTTCTGATGGCAGGGCCACGTCCACCCATCAGCCAGGAGAAGAGCAGAATGCAGCCCCTCGGGAGCAGTGACATTTGGGCTTTTGCAAGGGGAATCATCCAGCTGGCCACATGAATTCAGGTTGTGAACCACAGTGGGTGCCTTAGGCTCTAGTCTAAGCAGCACGAGTCATATACCTGAACGTATTACCCTGTCTGCGCCAGCCTGGCCCTCAGGCATGGAGTGTAAGTCAATACAAATTGGTAAAACTGAGTTAAACTTAGCTTGAGCCTCTTGAAGGGAGTGACCAGGTCTTATTTATTTATATTTGTATTCCAAATGCAGTGCCTGAAATATCCTGGACACTAGACACTGAAGGTATGTTTAATAATGAAACATTTATGGAGCATCTGCAGTATACCAGACATCACGTTAAGGCCAGCAGGATGGTCCCTGGGAGTTCACACACAGTCTCATAGACGTGATTAAATGAAATGTATTGGTGTATCTGTTCTAGTAAAGTACTCTGAATAATCGTTACTAACAAAACAATAAATGGCAAGAATTAGGTCAGTACAGTAATTGCTCAAAGAACAATTCACAGACTGAGCATTCAATTATGTGGCAACCATATGGTTATGCATTTCCCCGTGTTGACATACTGTAAAATTCACACATTATATAAAAAGAAATCACACCAGGAAAGTACAGGCTAATATAAATAGTAGAGTGAAAAACACATTACTGAATTTTACTGCTTAGTAACAGATTTACAGATTTGAGCTTCTGATTTTTAAGAATTCCATTGATGCCAATTTTGAGAAACCTTCCAATCAATGTAAGAAGAAGGAAGGATAAAAAAGAAATGAAATGTAGTAGAATAGTGATGAGGGGCAGGGAAGTAACTGATTTAATTTAGCTGCAGCTAACATTAAAATACATAAAATCTCTAATGCCCACCTTGGCAGGGAGCCAGGAGGCCGGGGGTCCTCCTCCTTTCTCTGCTACTAAATTGCTGTAATGAATCTAAGCAGATTTCCTCACCTGTAACATGAAGGCGGTGAACTATTTCTGATATGAATTGTGGTTTTAAAAAAATCTAGGGTATTTTCTGAGATCTTCTGATGCATGTGCTTTCATCTTTACAAATATATCAGTAGAATTATAGACTCATAATTCAGTGACCTCTTTATTATCCTGAATATAATTAACTCGATATTACAGGTAAGGCTGTGTCAGCAATTCCTTAACAACATCCCTTTCCAAAGGATAGCTCCTCCTCAGTCTCCTTAGTTTTTATAACACTTTCTCATATTTCTGTTATAGGCCTTGCCTGGAGCAATGTACTTTTGTCTGTTTGTAGAATCCACACTGGATTCTGAGCTCCTTGAGGGCAGGCAAGGTGACTTACTCATCTTTCAGCATCCTTGCAAAGTACAGGGATCAGCACATAGTAGGTGCCCAGTGATGCTAGGGAAAATAGAGGGCAGCAGGAAAAGAGAAAGACCACCTATGAGGTGACTGACTCCATAGAAGAAGCCATAAGCATGAGTCTACAGGAGCTGAGCAGGGCTGCTGAGGACGGGACATTGTGGACATCACTCATGCACAGGGTCGCCAGGGATTGGATCCCACTCAACTACACGTGGCTCACCAAGGACTGAATAAATATTGAATAAATAGTTAATCAATTTAGTTAGAAAATTGCCTATTTGGCATATGTTTCAGATAACTTCTCTTTGCCTCTCTGGATCCATCTCCACCCCTTTTCTCTCTGCTCTGGCCAGAAAGTTCTTGGTCCTTTCAAGGCAGCCGTGTCTACAGGTCTCTCTCCTCCTTGGTCCAGGAGCTTCTTTCTCCGCCAGTCCTTAAGGCCTGGGGATGGTGACAGCAAAGCTATTAGCCCTGGGTCCTTGTTCTCTCCCTTGGGATCCCCCTACACCTGCCTGTACCTTGGTCATTAATCCTCAATCCCGTCACAAATTACCCTACTTGGAACACACCAACTGTTTCTTGTCAGGACCCTCACTGATACCATAGATAAGAAAGGAAAATGACCTCAGTGTAAAATGTGTCTTTGCACTCATATCCTTGAGAATCACCACACTGACTTTTTGGTGAACACTGCAACAAATAAATCTTTGTGTAGACTGTGTATTTTTATACACAGTTGACCCTCACTGGTTTGCTCATTCCTCAGTGTGATGTTGCGGATTCATTTCAGTATCTACACCACAGAGGCAGTTTCTGTTTGTGTTTGGTAATTATTTATGTTTACATTTGTCCTTGGTGTTTAAATATATTTTTCTGTGACTTGTGACCTCTTGCATTGTGATCTAGTGTCTCAGGAGAAAAGGACCAAGCAGTTTTATGGCTAACTGATCTCTGAAAAATATCTGGATGTGAATATTAATATGAATTATGAATATGGCTGAGTAAATATAGAGCCATGTCTGACAACAAACATTTTGCACATTTTTAGGCCTAATTTGACAGGACTTGTAATATTCCTTTCAAGAGACAGCAATTCTAGAGGAAGTATATAACCAGTTGGTTAGTATATTCATGATGAAATCACTGTAAGAATCACTAAAATGTCCATTCTTTCAAGAGTGTTAGACTTATGAGTTCAAGCAATGGTCCAGATGCCATTCCTTGATCATTGATATGCAAGACCCAGGAAGTCAGAGAGTTTTTTATTTTGCATTCCACTGAATCCTCAGTGCTTAAAACAGAACCTGGCATTTAGTAAGTGCGAGATAAATATTTGTTGATTAAATAAATATATTGGAATGTGGTTATATTATATTGTTGCCTTTTGTGTTTTGGCAATTGTATTGTCTTTCATAAGTGATAAAAAAGGTCATTTGAATTCGTATTTTCAGTAGGTATTTTTTGCATTCTTACTCTGCTCAAAGCACTGAATTAGGTATTTCCTTTGGGAGTTCACATTCAACAAGTTAAAAAAATAACCTTTTGAACACAACATAGTCATTGGTGGCTGGCATCTCAATGGCTTTTTCTGTACATCAAAATATCTTTGCTCAAAGCAAGGCTTTACTTGACCCTTCCCCAGCTCTGATTTTGCCAGCTTTGCAGAAATATATCAAAGCAATTAGCACTTTCCTTAGAATGCCTGAGTCTTCTCTAGGATTTCATGGCCAGTGACCATGTTGCGTCTTTCACGTGGACCTGATCTCTCCAATAAAAGTGCTGGAAAGCTGTTCCTGCGGGCATGATGCCTTTCTACCCCATCCACAATGGTGAAGAACAGACTCCTGCTCCTTGTCTGTGATTCACATGAGGCTTCCATGGTGTCATGGTTCCCTTAGAGATTTTCCCAAGTCCTTTTCTGAGGTTTTCGTGTAATTCCAGTTGATCTATATGTCAAACTTATACAGACTTTTATGTTCATAGATATTTTGATTTATTCTCAAAATCTTTTTACTTATTTGACTGCAAACAGGTCCTTGTTGTGAGTCATTCTTATGAAGTAGTCCTAGTAGTTTCACAGCTTGGAACATATCGAGTAACACTCCAAACTTAGAGTAATTGTTCCTCAATCTAAATAAACTTCTGGAGGATGCAGAGTTTATAAGGGCAAGATACTATGATAATTGGTGAGTTCACATTCCCTTTAGGCAATTAAATAGCCTCTCTCTCTTTTTCCTCTTCTCCCTTCTTCTGCCCTTTCTTCTCTCCTACTTTCTCCTTTTTTACCTTGAGTACCCAGAGAGTCACTTCCCTTTGTTAAGATTCACATTTACATGGTAGAGAGAAATGCTTTATAGATCCACCAATTAGGTACAAGTAATTACTCTAAGTAGTTACACACAAGTATCTAAGTATGCATTGCTCTGAAAAATTCATTCATGAAAGTACTTTACCATGTATTTTCAGATTTTATGCCGTAAGCCTTTATTTTTTTTATTAAAAAAAGACGAGAAAAAAGCAGCCTTTTTCTTTTCAAAAGCAGCAAAAGTCATTGTAATCATATGAAACATTACTCCCAAGTCACAAAACCAAAGAAATTCAGAAGTAGAGCTTACCATCTTGATTGTTTGTGTTGCATGGAATTGTCTTTCCTACCTTTTCCTCCACTGTCACCTCTTTGCTCGTGTCGTGTGAGTAAGAGATGGTGCCCTTACCCTCTGATTGCTTTTTACTCTGGTGTTTTCCCTCCTGACATGGCCATTTTCAGTTCAACCTTGGTGCCATCTCGGCGTTTCTCCGCCCCTACCTTCCCCACCACAGACACATTCTGCATCACTGCCACTGAGAACTTGTCCGAGTCCAGAAGCCCCTGACATGTCAGCAGGAGGAAGTGGAAGAGCGAGGGAGAACCATGGCCTGAAGGAAATAATGACTTGCAGGAGTGTCGCTGTGGAAACACACTAACTTAGGACATCTTTCTCTGATGAAATCTGTCGGGCTCTTCGTTTTCCAAATGTGGGAACTTTTGTACTTGTTTTCCTCTTAGGCACAGGACAATTCCCAAGAGAGATTCCATTCATTCCTCCTAGGGAAACAGAAGAAAAAGAATGAAGTCGAGCTGATAGGTTGTTAGGAGAATTGTGTTTATTTTGAGATCTGATTCAAGAAATGGACTTGGAAGTGCAGCTAGTCCAAGCTAGAGCCTATCCATTTGCTAGTTGGCCCATGTGGAGCTCAGCCAGGGGTTCTTCTGACCAGGAAATGTTAGAGTTATCTAGAATACTAAGTGGGCTGATGATTATATACATAAACACTAATTATGGGCAAAGTCATTAATTAGGGTCAAGTGTACACTATTATTGTGGCTAATTTTGCATCTATTTGATCTAAGGTTTTTACTGTCTTTAGTAGGAGGTAACAATATAACTGAATTCCTCAGATATGTTTGAAGTACTCACACTCTTATTTCTTAATTTACTCAAGTTGATTCCTGGCCACCCTTCCCCTCCTTATCCCTCAAAAGATAGTTTACAGTAATGCTTTCTTTATGCTAATAAGTGGCTCCCTTCCAGATAGAACAAGAAACTGAACCATGCTGAATGAAATGGTTGGTCCTCATTTTGGCATTAGCCCAATTTGATAAAGTGTAGAGAGACTTTTGCCTTCATTATTTTATTCACCTTTTATAGAAAATGTGGAGACTTCTGGGTGGGTTTGGCTTTCTGCCAATGAATGTCACCACTGTCTTCCTGTGATACATGTGCACATGAGTCAACAGAAACCTTTCGACAAAGCAGAGTTAGGTTCAGCAAGACTGCGTGCATCAGGGCATCAGATATGGGGAAACAAGAACAAGAGACGGCAGTGAGACTTCAGGTAGAAGCACTGACAAATAGGTCCCCAAAGCAGTGGAGTCACCAGAGCCCCACACATCTCCCATCCCAGACAAGTTCTACGTGATGGACAGATAAGGAAGCACTCGGTGTTGTCATCACTTGCTCATAGACTTGGAGCCCCCGGAGAATCTGGCACCTGGATCTTAGTGGGGATACAGCCTCTGAGGAATGAGACTGCAGCCCAGGGCCTCGCATCATCTCTCCTTGGTGATTTTTTTAACATATCATTGCAGTGAAGGAATCATGGTAAATGACTTCATAGAAGAACAAGAAGAGAAGGCGAGAAAGCATTTGGTAACACTGGGGTTGTAAGAGGATCAAATTCTTAGGCTGTGTTGATAGCAATCAGTTACCTAAAATAGGAATGTGTATCAGTTAGACTTAGCTTTGGTTGTGAGTGACAAAAATACAAAATAATGACAAGTTAAACAACAGAAATGCTTACTTCTCTTCCTTGTAAAAGGAGCCCCAAGGTGTGGTCCAGGAGAGGGAGACCGTTCAGTGCCAGGGATCTACCTTCCTTCTCTCTTGCTGTTCTACCAGCCTCCACATGTGGCTTCCACGTGCTGGGGCAAGGTGGCTGTGAGGGGCCCAGTCAAGAGGAGGGTAGAGATAGCAGCAGCAGCAGGGGCTGCCCCTCTCTTTAAGGACTTTACCTGGAAGTCACACATAATACTTCCATGCAAATTATAGTCACATGGTCACTCCTAGCTGCAGGAGTGGCTAGCAAGTACAGCCTTCATTTGGGGTAGTTATGTGGCCAGCCAAAAATCAGGGATGGCATGACTAATGAAGGAGAGGCTGAGTACTGTTCTCCTTTCTGGAACTTTGCCAACGCTCTCCGTGTTTTCCAGAAAACTAGTGGTCTCTCCATGGGATGTAAAAGGCCATCTCTACTCTGTCGTGTTCACAGCACACTTAAGGTACATTTTTCACTTCCAAAAACCACACTAGAAAAAAAACCCATATATATATATATGAATTCAGAGATAAGTTATCAGGATGATGTGAGGAGCAGGACCCTCCATCTAGCCCAGTGCTGGTTAAAAGAATTGAGTGGAATATGTTACATGATGAAGGAGGGAAGTGGTGATTTTAGGCAGGAATTTACTCCTTTCTCAGAAAACACATGGGAAGACATGATGTCTGACTCAGAGCATTTCAAGAGCTGATTGGTATGTTCCCTGTGGGTTGAACTGTAATATGTCCCGAATCAGTGAGGCTGACTTGCGGCAGTATGTAAAGAGCATTTTCTGATCCTCAGAGAAGCCCTGAGCTCACGTGAGCTAGGCCTGGGGAGAGTGAGAGGATTGAATCCGTGGCTGGAGGGTCAGTTGATAGCCTTTTAACATGTCATCCTGCATCTAGTCTTACCAACCACTCCTGTCCGTTCTTCACATTGTCACTGGTGATCTTTTGAAATAAAAAATAGATCATAGATCTTCCCTGATCAGTCTCTCTCAATGGCTTCCCACTGCCGTTTGCCGCCCAGTTCCCCCTGACCTGGTCTTGGCCTACTCCCTCCAAGTCTCTGGACATAATTTCCACTTCCTCAATTGTGCCACATTTCTCTTCCTTCTGGAACGTCACCCATGGTGTCCCTCCTCCACAGCACTCTTTTCCATGCTCACGCTCACATTTTCCCTGGCTCACTCCTACGTGTGCTGAATCATCACTGCCTCTCTGACGTCTCCTCCTGCACCCCGTCAGAAGGGAGTTTCCCATAACTTCTGAACTTCTGTCACCTCCCTTAGCGTGGCAATCACTGCTATGACTGCAGTGGATTATATAATGATCTGTCTTTCTAGCTAGACTATAAGTTCCCTGTAGGCAGAGTCTGGTATCCTCAGACTTAGCCCACTGCCCAGTGCATAGCAGGTGACTGACAGCAATGTGGAACATTATAGAAGGTATTCAAGCATCAGCTGAGGGGAGACCCAGGTTAAGGATGAGGGAGAAGCAGTAGAGGTAGGAGTGATGAAGAATGGAAGACAAACAAAGGATTGTGGGATTGAAGTATGTGAAAGAATTGCTTCTCAGGGGTCACTTGGGTTGCCTGCCAGCCCCCAAAGAGTCAGAGAAACTGTTAAAGTGGAATTTGAAATACTAACGCTGTTAATGGAGGTCAGAATCATGGAGACCGGATATACAGCTCCAAAAATTGACCCAGAATTATTTTCTATTATTCAAAATTAGTTACATTGAAAGAGGGGCAAAGGGCTTCTTGCTATATAGAATATTGCTAATGTGTCCCTGGACTTAAATCTTGTCTGGTTTTTATCTCTCCTGGAGAATGTGACGGTGAATCTCACTGAGTGGGGCAGCCCTCAGCTGGGCTCACCAAGAGCAGAGTTTGCATGTGAGCAGCCTTGGCCTCCCAGACCTCAGTGACCCTGGCTGGCCACGCATCTCTGCCATTCCTTGGGGTGATTTTTCCAGGCGCAGAGTAAACTCCTGTCCTCAAATATTTATTGCCATTTGCTTCCTGGTGCTTAACATTCTACATTTAGAGATGAGTTCTCAAACACAAGAATAACACTTTGGTTTACATTTGCGGAGGGACATGTTGGATCCTGTTCAGAAAGAGGAGACTATTGGGCTATAGAAAGTATGGAGGGGAGGAAAAAAGAGAGGAATTGGAGACAGGAGAGGCTAAGAATTAATTCTGAGGAGGCTGAGCAGGCAGAGGAGAAACTACATTTAAATGATCATTTTGCTTAGCCTTATTTACCCCAAACATAAAAGACAGGAACGATTTCTTGTCTGGGGCTGAGGTGGCAGTGACCTAGGCGTGCACCTCGGGCTCCCAGCCTGGGGGCGGGCGTTCTCTGTTCTCTACTTGAGCGCTGTGGGATCCTCTAACCTGGCATTGCCCTTCAGTGGGTGAGACACACAGCCCTGCATCTGCGTTACCACTGGCCAGCCTCGGTGGTCAGTTCCTGCACGCCGTTTTGTTGCACGGGTCTCCTTTTCTTGGCATACACAGACCATCAGAAAGTAGGAGAACGAGCAAACGGGCTAGCATCTCCCTGAGAGGTGGTTTATGCTCATGCAGCTCAGAGCAGTGGACACCTTGCAAAAGAGTTTTTAAGTAGAACCTTTTTCCGAGGCTGATTGGAAATAACTAACTTTTCCTAGAATGACAATCACCCTCCTGGCAAGAGCTATTAATTTTCTCAACTGCTGCAAGAAAGCACATGAACAACAGTCTGATTGTCTCCATTTTTGTTCAAAAAGGCAATGAAGTTGCTAATGACGTGGTGTGTACAGAGCATTAATTAACAATAGTCACGTTTTTATTATACTTATATTTACCCTCTAAAAATTTAATTGATCTTTTTAAAATGCTCAGTATTAACCTTTTGTGCAGGGGTATATGCAGTGAAATTATACCTTTTAAAATATATAAACGATCAGAGAGGTTTAATTCTCTAGAGAGATACAGTGATAGTGTTTCAGTTCTATAAACAAAACCCGCTGTACAATGAATCATTAACCTACTTGCTTTAGGAAGAGAGAGAGGGAGAGAAAGAAAGAGAGAGTTAACTCTTGCGTGACTTATTGTTAACCAGAAAGAGAGGAAAGGTGGCAGAGCTTTAGATGGTTTTTGCTATTTAAAAATCAGCAGTAGTTTGATAAGAGTATAATTTTCAAATATACTCCTAATACCCCCTTTTCAGGGACATAAATCTGGCCCCCACCTTTTTACTAAGTCAGGGGGAATTGTCGTCCGCACTGTGGGTGTGGATGTCCCTGTCACTTGACGCAAGTTTTCTCAAACTTCATTGGATCCCAGTAAACCATGCCTCTCTCTTTGTCTACTTTCTGCCTGTACGTTTGGCAGCAGAGATTAGTCATAATTCTCTTAGTGAGGCTGACACCCAGAAAGCACAAACAATTCACATTTAGTTTTCTGAGTGTTTGAGCTGATGAAAGAATTGTGCTGATCTTCCTCTGTACTTTACAACTAGAGGAAACGGAGAACTCCACCTGGGCCCTTCCTGTAAGCTCACCCTCTGAGCTTTCCTACTTTGGCCACTGACCCCCTTTGGGTGCCCCTGCATGGGAGCTCCAAGCTCAATCAAGTAGTGAATTGAGGTGTTTTTTAATCATAGGTAAAATCGAAGAGAGCACTGTGGCTTGCTCTGTGGCTGCAAATGCTCGTGTGCTAATCATATTTTTGTCAGGGAATCACCAGATTTTACAGGGCTTTGCACAGATGTAGGTATATTTTTAAATTTGAATGCATGAATGATCAATAGCATGGCTCGTGGTTCTGTCAGAGGTCAGGACAGTAAAGAAAAAAAGCTTACAACTGAGGGGAAAGCACAAGGTAGAAAGATTTGGTTTTTATTACTTGGGTATCTATACCGTTCAGGTTATTTAGCTTTTTAAATTTTATCTCCACAGAAAAAAATCAGGAAAAAAAAGTTCAGGGTCTGAGTATTTTTACTCTCCTGTTTCCCAAGCGAACATATGTATCACAGAATTGTATCTATTCTCCTTAGGAATTTTAAAGCATTTTAATTCTAAATATAAAACAGTGTTTCTTTAAATGTCAGAGAAGCTGGAGAGGTTGAGGGGCAGGGAGGGATCAGGGATTGAAACCCAGAAGCGTTCCAGTTCCCTTCGGTGTCTTTTCTTCATGAGAATAAAGGGAGGGAGAGAGTCAATGGATTGAGCCCTATAGCAGCATTTTCCCCCAAGGAATTTTGTATTTAGTTCTTGTGCTGTTGGCTAATAAAGAAGAGAGACACATTTAGCTCATCTGAACAAAAGAAAGCAACATTTCAAAATATGGTTCTTTTACTTGCAGATTTTCTAGATTTTATCTCAGCCAACTCCAGGTTGTAAACTAAGGAGAACAAATTATTTAATGCAAACAGATTTATTCTCTCCTTGACATAAGATGCTTTGCATTAAGATGACTTGTTTTTTTTTTTTTTTTTTTGCTCAGACAAAAGGAAACAAAGGAAACTGTCTGGAGAATTCCTTAAACTCTCACCTGTAAATTCTCACCTTTAATTTGACTATTCAGATGTAAGTTTCAGCTATGTACACACAGTATTACCAGTGAAAACGCTGGGGCTGAATTGACCCATTAATAAAAGAACTGAACTGGTCTGGTTAATCCGAACCACCCGTCCACCCCCACCCCCTCACCCCTACTGTGTCAGCCAGGCCTCCAATTCCATCGACCATTTGTTTGCATGAGTTTATTGGACTGACCACCTGGTCTGCCCTTACAGAGCCTTGGTGTCTCTCTTTTATTTCTGTGACTATCAGTTTTTTGTTTCTTATCTTGCAGGCAGTTCTAGATGGTTCATCCTTTGATAGATAGACCTGTGCTTTGTCTCAGTCAGTTCCACTTAGATCTACGGTAGGGGTGTAAAAAGATGCTTGGGTGCAGATAACAAGAGACTTGGATCCTACCCCCTCTGGGGACTGTCCCCTCAGCAGACACAGCTACAGTGAGAATTAGAAAGGAAAACAAAAAAGAGGGGGGAAAAACACATGGTGGAATATGTTAGCTGCTGTTGTGTCTCTTCAAATGCGGGTCAAAGGAGTATATGCAGACACCTTCAATGGGGAGATTGGTTAAAGTACATGGATCAGTCACATATCTGTTCCTCATATTTTATTTTTTAAAAAAAGGATAAAGACCAACAAAAAATGAAGCATCTTGCTCTTCAAAGAGAGATTTTTATTTTGTTACAAAGGAGACAGTGCTTCGTTTCAAATTAGTAAAGACATTGCTGCTTTGCTTATGTTCCAGAAAATATAATTTGTCTTTTTGACTTCCTAGGATTAGCTGTTTTATTACTTTTTTTTTTTCTTGTTTCTGGAGCTAAGCATGTTATACTAATAAGGTAGTTCAAAAAAAAATTATCAGCAAGTCTTTATCGCGGTGTTCTGCCAAATGAATACTGCAGTCAGATCAAACTGACAGTGTCTTTCTAGCTGGGGAAACCCAGTGCCACCCAATTCCATTCCCCCAACTTCAGATTTTACTCAATGGAAGGTGTCAACAGCCAGAGAATAAACAAAATGGTTTCCGAACCACTCACCTGAGGCTTAATGGTGCTTCTGAGGTGTGATGTCTGTAGTTCACAGTATTGTAAATTTTTCCGAGGTACATGCTCCACTAGAGTTTTTATTTTAGAGTAACTCAGTTCTGATGTACACAAAGGCAGGGTCCAGTGGCCTACAAAAAGCAAGCCAGGTAAATTTCCATGACTCATGATCCCTAGGCAAAGTAGTTGATCATTCATGCTGACAAATGTCCCAAGTATGGATAACCTGATTGCCGTCCATAAGACTGCAGGATAGTCTTATTCTGACTCCACATCATTGAAAGCTGACTAAGTAGCTGGGGGGGGAGGGGGGTCATTCTAAAATCTGCTAACTTAGACCCAAAATTTTGCCTAATCTTTCAAAGGCAGTTATCTTTAAACAGTTTAATTGTGCTAACAAGACTTGGGGTGGAAGACGAGAGATAAGACTATGAAATCACAAAATGCCTCATTGTAGATAATCTCCGTTTTTCTGAGAATTACACGTTCTTTTGATTAGAAGCATCAAAAGTATGATTAAAAGATCTTTGTCTCTTAAAGATGTCTATGTCTAGGATTCTTCTTTTGATGGGCTGCTTCTTCCTCGGGCCTAGTTTAGAAACAAATGTGTTCCGATGACAGTCCTTGTTATGAGGGACCACCAAGGAGGATGGTGAGGACCTTGTCTTGGAGGGTCTGGCGAGTATCATATATATCTTTTCTCCAAAGTCACAGCCAATCCCATCCTTCAGAGAAAACGTGGTTCCCTGACTGCTCGGTTCTTCCACCCCATCATTTAGTGTCCCAGGTTTCCAGCCCTGTTCCTCAGCCAGCCTTCGCCTTTCAGAGACTCATTTGATTTCGAAGCTTCTCTCTCCTTTCCTGGACTGTGTTTATTCAGGGGCTGGGGAACTGCAGAAGTCCACACTTCACATAGTTCTTTGGACTTGTGTGAACACGCTTTTTATGCCACCCAGTCAGCGTCAGTCCATGCAGGGGTTTCAGTCAGAACAGCTCCTTCAGTGGCCTTCTGTCTGGGCTTTAACACCCGCACCCACAGAACTCCTGCCCCGGGGCCGTCCATGTCCTCTGAGGTGCCTCTCACAAGTCCATGAGTTGTTCCTAGACAAGAACTTGGGTCTACACCCAATTCATTGACCCTTTCCTTCACATGTGAGAACTTCAGCTAATTAAAGAGAACTCTTGTGCTTTCCCCAGGTCTGTGTTCACCTGATGAAATATTCTCAGTCCTTTCCTCGTTTTTACACAACACTTGTTTAGGTTCTTTCTCCATCTAGTCTGACATGTCCTCTAAAGAAGTATCAGTTTGGCTCTCCCCCTTCTAGAAGGAGACACACAAAACTCCACTCGCAGAGAACCTGACAGAACAGACTAGAGGACTCACCCCATACAAGCACCCTCAGATGACGCGGGTTGTCTCAGCAGCCGTGCTGCATGATTGACTGTCCCTGAGATTACTGTCACCTGAAACTCTCTGTGCCCCCACTGTCTCTTTCAGAAGAAGCTCTCAGTAAAGTTTTGATTAGTTAGATTAAATCAAATCCTTTTCGCACATTACCCCTGCTAAATTGCTTCTCTCCAATCCTGTTCATTTTCTACAGATGATATTTTAATGTCCAAGTACAGAGACTTACATTTTCCTCGTTAAACATCATCTTTCTGGGGCTGACTTATGGTTCCAGCTTGCTGAGATCTTCTTGCTCTTGTTGCTGTTACTCCCAAGTATTTTTCATTGCTCTCTGCTCTGTGTCGTTGATAAATTTACGCTGTGCGTGTGTTTACAAATTGAACCAAGTTGCCAACACAAGTTTTTAAACAAGTCAGAGTCCGTGGCATGTCGTGAGAACTTTATGGGTGGGTTGTCATTCTTCCATGAATTGGCTCTACATGTGGATACATAACTCATTACAGAGCCCTGTAAAAGAGAGAGCCAGGAAGAGCGTGGATTTTGTGCTCAGGCAGACCTGGAATTCAAAATCCGACCCTTCCCCTTACTCATAGTATAACCTTGGATAAGTTCGGTGAAGTCTCATCAGTAGACTGCTCCTCTGTGACAATACCTTCTTCCTAGGTTTGGGGCAGATGGAACAAGATTCTGGCTACGAATTATGGACCAGAGCCTGGCACATGTTTGTCTCCCATCATTGCCTCCCCAAATCCCTCCCCAGCATAAATGGCCTACATCTTACATACAAGGATATTACGGAGTCTAGCTTCATAATTAAAAGCAAGAATTCAGTAATATATTAAAATATCTTTGTCTATGGTGCTTTTTTATTTCCTCTTAAAATTTTTTCAGTGTGAAATCATTTCCTTGAAAAATGGGGGTAAGAAAAATAGGAATTAAGATTTTTTAAAAAAAACAAGTACCAGTGTTTTAAATATACATTCCTATTATGCTTTGGCTCTAAACTTTAGAAGAAAAATTTTGTTAGTCAACTTTCATATTTTATAATCATAATAAATTAAGCCAGATGAATAAAAATACAAATGACCTAGTTCCGTCTTTTAAAGCTATTTCCTCTTGTGATGTGTTCTTTTCTGAATGAAGGTTTCACTTCCTACAAATGTTCTTGGGTAATTCAACAAAGACACCCACAGTCATATCTACAACAAACAAGGTGACGGGTAGATTTGGAGTTTAATGGCTTGCATTGTGTGTCTCCGCAATGGCTTTGATGAACATGACGTGAATTAGTAAATCTGTCAGGAGGAAAACTGATATGCTGTCACAAATTACACAGTTGTGTTGCGACTTCAGGGCCACGGATTTTCAATTACCTAAAGTTAGCCAGAGGGGTAAGAGACCACTTTTCTTTCTATTCTGCTCCACCCAGTGTTAAAGCCTATTTCAGATATTTCAAATGGAGGATTTAAAACATGCGCTTAAAGTGAATTTTTAAAATTTCTGCCCCCACTAAGAGTAAATTAAAAATACTAAGATAGTATATAAATTTTTACAAAGTAGTAGATTAATAAGAACAAAACTTGCACTCTACAAAATGTCCACTAATTAAAAAAAAATAAACTCTTTCTATAAGAAGTCTAGATTAGGCCCTATTGGCTTTAATTGTATAATGAAAATCCATTTACGTGCATTACCAAACTCTCATCAAAGCGCACCTCAGGGCACCAAGAGGGAAATCACTTCTTATATTAAACTGGATATGTCACGAGAATAATGGGTGCAGAGGTGGTCGTTTCCATGAGTGGAACCAGATGGAGGGAAAAAATGCAGTCCCCAGCTCTGAACGAGAGTCTTCTCTTGGCTAATAGGATGTGACTGAATTCCAGGAGTGTGTGAGTTCAGTTAAAGAAGTAATGGTTTCTCATCAGTGGTTCCTGGGCCATTGGAAACCTTTTGCTTGTTTGTTTAGTAAGATTTTTTCCTTAAATGTTGAACAAATGCAACAGCATGTCTGGTGCTGCTCCCACTCGCCCCCTACAATGCTGCCTCATAAGTCTTTCCTGTGGCACTTCCTTTCAGTGATGTTTCACACGTGCTTCCGTTCTTCTGCCCCCACTCTGTGCTCACCACCACATTTCCATCGTCTGCCCCTCCCACACACCACTTCACCCGCTCACATGCTCCTCGGGTCTTACTTAGACAAGTGCAAAAACTCGCGTTTTCAGGGCACATCATGGAGAAAAAAATTGACTTCCTCAAAAAGGGCGTAAAGTTCATATAAAGGACTTAGTATTTTTGAGCACATTTTCTTCTCTGAGGTCTGCTCATTCCTGTTTTTTTTTACTTGGCACAGTAAGAATATCTGCTCCCTCTTTGCTTGTGGGACCCCCAAGCCATTTTTGCCTGTTGACTGGTTTTCCCATCAGAAGTTCTTAATTATGAGTCAATAAAATAATTCTCTACAGTCACACCCCCAGGGAAAGGAAGGATTGCCTAAGTGTCTAGATTATTCAGGAAAGGATGGGGGTTGGGGGAGAACTGATTGCTTTCTACTTTTCATTTGAGCAGAAGCAGATTTTAAAAACTGAATTAGGGAGGTAATAGAAACTGCTTAAATCAGGCTTTTGTGTCTCTGTTATAAACTTCCAACTCGGGAAAGCGTAAGAAAAAAGAAAACTAAGATTTCAAACGTGTGCTCGTTTCTAAGCTCAAACTTGGCAACTTCTCACGTTGCTTTCTCTAAACCTAAGAGCTCTCATACAAGTGAGGTCTGTTTTCATCACTTTCCAGCAAAGATTAAATAGCAGGGTGCTGTAGTGATGACTCTGGTTACTAAGACTTCATTGCCAAGTCAGAAACATCAGAGGGACAGCTCCACTTAACCAGAGGCCAAGGATACCTTGGCCACATGAATGCCAGGCCAAGCGCCAGCCACATTAATCAGTACGCGCAGTCCTGGAGTCAGGAACGCATGCCGCCTCTGGAGTGCTTAGACCATCACCCAGCATGAAAAACTTCAGAGCAGAGGAGAAAAAGGACTCAGTGGCCCACTCCTGGACATGACACTGCCATTTAATTTTTTTAATTGTTTTATTTTCCATTACCATTTATCCGCTTTATATTCCGTCTCCCCCATCACCATAGTATTGTTTGTGTCCATGAGTCCTTTTTCCTACTCCACCCCTCCACCCGCCGAAACCCTCCCCCTTAGCTGCCATCTGCTCTCCATCTTCGAGTCTGTCTGTATTTTGCTTGTTAGTTCAGTTTATTTGTCAGATTTCACCTACGAATGAAATTGTATGGTATTTGTCTTTCTCTGACTGGCTTATTTCACTTATCATAATGTTCTCCAGGCATACATGCTGCTGCAAAGGTAAAATTTTCTTCTTTTTTTATGGCTGAGTAGTATTCCATTGTATAAGTGTCCCATAGTTGTTTTATCCACTCGTCTGCTAGTGGACATTTGGGCTGCTTCCAAATCCTAGTCACTTTGGATAAATTACATTGGGAATTCAAGCATTTACTTCCAAGGCAACCTGGGCTAATATAAGCACTGATTTCTTAAGTGAAGTTAGGTTTATATCCTTATTCTTTCATTTATTCATTTAAAATAAAAATATTTCTGGAGTATTTAATAAGTGTCAAGGAAGTTTTAAGTACATTTCTTTTGCCATAGATAATTTGTTAATTTGAAGTTTCGAGAAAATTGGGAACCTGGAAGCTATATCTGAGCAATAATAACTAAAATGACTGTGGCTTTGCCCTCGCTGGTGTGGTTCAGTGGATTGAGCACCGGCCTGTGAACCAAAAGATCACCGGTTCGATTCCCAGTCAGGGCACATGCCTGGGTTGAGGGCCAGGTCCCCTTTTGGGAGCATATGAGAGGCAACCACACATTGATGTTTTTCTCCCTCTTTTTCTCCCTTCCTTCTCCTGTGTCTAAAAATAAATAAATAAACTCTTTAAAGAAAAATAAAATAAATAAAATGACAGTGGCTTTTAGTAATCACCTGCTATGTGCCACACTATATAAATTAACGCTTGTACCTGTCACAAGGAAGGTGTGGAGAAGGCAATGAGGCAGATGTTCAGGAGCAGCTTGATTCACAGAAGAAAGGCCGCTCAGAGGACTGGCAGTTTGGAATAAAGGTAAAGGAACATAAAGCTCAGAGCAGTAGGAAAGTCAGAGGAGAGACTACAGTTCAGTACTTGAGATTCACATTCATTTATTTGAGCTGTGATTTTAAACTCAGTGAAATCTATTTCTCTGAATCTGGTAGCATTTTAAAATCATATTGTGCTCGTGATATGTTGTGCTTACAGCAACCTTCGTAAAAAGTGTCTGTCTATGAGGGACCATCAATTACAGCTGTTACGGGATTAGGGCCCTGACACCAGAAACTGTTGGGTTCAAATTGCCACTCTGACATTCACCACCTGTGTAACCTTGGACAAGTGATTTCCAGCTCGCTGCCTCAGTATTTCATCTGTAAAATGAGGGTAGTCATAGTTCCCACAGAGTGGAGTCCTTGTGAAAATGAGATGAGGCGTCTGAGTTACTTAACATGGTAACAGTTCTACCAGCCTCTCCGCCATCCCCTTCCGCTTTTATAATGAATGCAGTCTTGTGCATCTCCTTTTGCCGGGGACTCCACAAAGCACTCTGTTTCTCTGGTGATGTGGTGGGCAATCCGTAAAAACTAATATATGACTCATTTAGGAGCAAAACTTAATTATACTGCATTGCTCTGTAAGCACCTCCAGCGTTAAAGAAAGTAAACCCTGCCGTCTACCAGGAAGGAGGGACTGGTGAGTCTCTACTTCCAGGCTTCTCAAACTGCACATCTGCGCACGAATCCCAGGTCTCATTAAAAGTGCAGACTCTGGTCCAACAGGTCTGGGGCGGAGCCTGAGATTCTGGCTTTTCAGCAAACTCTCCAGCACTGGCAGCGCCGCTGGTCTGCGGCCACACTTTGATCTAGACCCCAAACCAGTAGCAGTGACTGAAGGAACAAGGCCGAGGAATTGGTGTGAACATTCCTCCAGTCACGGGTAATTTCCTTGACTGCAGTTTTTCTGTGGAAGACCCAGGGCTCAGCCCCCCACCGATGCTGGTCAAGCCTCCCTGAAAGGCATCACCCTCCCACGCTTGCACCTGTGAAAACAGATTGGAAACAGGCTATAAAGAGAGAAAAACCTGCAGTGAGACACCTGGTCAGCCCACAGCTGTTCACCCGAGAGAAGGCACCCCGGACTCAACACTTCAGTGCTCCTTTTCTAGAAGGCCCCATTATTTCTAAAAAGTGCCTGTAATAGAAGTCCCCGAGGCTGGTGGGCCACAGGGTGCAGCCGCCTGGCCTTTTCTGAGCTTTGTCACTGGAGCAAAGAGGAGCTGCGCTGAGAGCAGCTTGGCCCCTGTGGACGTTTCTCACTCCTCCACCTGATAGATTTAAATCAGAGCTCTCCGAGACTTTATGTAATGGCTTTGGGTGCCAATTCGACCAATAAAACACAAAGAGCGTGAGGGAGGGACCCTGTCTTCTCATCTTCCCACGACAGTTTCTCTGGGGGAAAAAAAAATCACAACCCCCCCCCCAAATGATTTTGTGCCAAAGATCACATCCTGGAAAAACGTTTATAAAAATTTTAATAGTTACGAATCCTAGAAAGATTGGATAAATCCAAAAGTAATGACTATATTCAAAGTCCCTGGTACTCCATTTGGAATTCGGGGTTTAATGCAGACACTGAGTGATGACGTGTTGAAATCTTCCCCTTCACCATTGTTCATGCATTTTTTTTCCTGCCTCTGCTGCTGGGCTGTTGCTTGCCAAGCCCAGTGACAAGAGATGTCATGCTGCTTTGGGAGCATCATCCTCCTGCTCAGCAGAGGGCAAATGCAAACTTTTGATCTTCACATATGCCAGGTAGCTTTTCCATAATTGGCCCAAAATCCAAGCTTACAGATGTGCATCTGAGCCCCACACCTAGTTCTAGCAAATGTATTGAGTATGGTAACTCCAATTAGATCATGGAACAGTAAAAGGTAGCACAGGAATTTATGGAAAACGTATTTCTTCGGTTATGGAAGCAGAGAAAATAATCATGTAAAACATGGAAGGTGGAGGGGTTGTGTGAAACTGTAATTTCTGTGCAACTTTACTGTGAACCTCAAATTGCTCTAAAAACAGTCTATTAATAAAAGAAATGCAAAGTTCCTGATCTCGGAAAATATAAGCAGATATGTTGAATACAAGAGCTTTAGAAAGGATGTTCAAGAAGAAAAAGCTTCCAGAAAGTTTCCTATTACAGCACCATAATTAACTGGGATTGTGGGGAAAAAAATCAGCTCCACTGGCTGAAGCTAAGAGATCTGCCACCTCGTTGCTTCTCCAGCAGGAGAACGCACCCTGGAAGGGGCGCACGTTGAAATGGAAACGACAGCCTGCTTAGAGTGCAGCCTGGGTTTGAATCCCAGGTCTTCGCCCTCACTGGTTGTGTGTGGCTTTGGGCAAGCTATGTAAAAGCTTTGACCTTAAGTTCTCTCAAGTGTAAAAGAGTAATAATGACATGTGCATAATGGAGTTATTATGAGGATTAGATGAAATATTGTAAGTGAAAACACTAGCCCTAGCCTGTGCTTAGCAAATTAGTTGAAGTCAACTACCTTTTCGGAGCAATGCCCTGCTTTTGAGTTTTAATTCTGTGAAGAGGGGTATCACGTCCCTTGGATGGAAGGTCAGTTTGAGGGGGAAGGAGGCCTGGGGAGGAATAAAACCTGCTGGTGTGTGAACAGGTGCTTAGCTGTCCACCACACCCTGCAGGCCTGCACACACGTAGGCAGGTATCGCATGCATAAGGATTTGGTCTGGGAGTGCCTAAAATTTCATTACAACAGGTCCTTAAATAACACCATTTCGTTCAATGCCATTTTATTATAAATTGATGAGAAGCCACAGAAACTTAACTCTTGTTGATCTCAATTAGCCTATGGTGAAGTCGGTTTTGTTATATGCTGCTTTCCTTAAAGTCCGTCAACATTGAGGACTTAGTGTAGCAGTTGGTTGATATTCTCCTCAGACCCATAGCTTTGATATTTATAGAACATCACACTTTCCAAAGAACATTTATATCTACTTAATGAAACAAACAAACCCAAACCTAGAAGGCAGGCAAGACAGATCTCAGATTCTGTTTGGTAGAAGTGGAAACTGAGGTAAGCAGAGAATATCTCTCACACACACACACACACACACACACACACACACACACACACACACCTTGAGCAAAACAGCAGAATTAGAACTGAGGTCTTCTCATTTGTAATCAGTTTTCCACTATATCTGTTTAAAATTAGCGAGTCTCCTTTCCCTATACCCACTGGGGTAGAAAATGTCATTCTACACATTTAAGAGAGTGGGGATGACACATAAGCCTGACTTTGGGAAATTTATAGTGAAAGGAAAGATAACTTTGCTGGGTGAGGTGGTGCTTGCCTGTGATGTTGTGTGATGAAACAAGGGTAGAGGACAAACGTGGGAAAGAATCTCTCAGTGACCAAACATTTCACAGAATCTCCTTTTCCAAATAGTTGGACTCTTGTTTCTTTCTGGTTTGGGATTTGATTGTCACTGATGGCCATCAGCCTGGGTTGCCCATGCATAAGGCCACTGTAGCTAAATTTTCAGCTTTAATGACAGTTCTTACATATGATGGCAAATCTGTCTTGACACTTGGCCAAAAGCTATTTTTTTTTTGCATCTTAGGCTTATTTTCAAATAATATATTGTAAAAGGTTGATGGGGAGAGGGGAATGGTGTGGCAAAGAGAAAAGAGTAAAGTTTTCCCAGTGATGGAAGGTTTTCTTTGTTAGAATTGCACAAAATGTACTATCTGATGTTTGTATAGGTTCAGCAAACATAAAAAAATGTTTATGTTTTTGTAACATATGTAAGACTGTGTAAACATCATCTTGATCTGGAGGGTGGCCAGCTCCCAGCTATCCCCTCATAGAAGGAGCATGGACAGAGATAAGACAAGGCGGGAACTCAGCACCTCGCCAGGACCTCAGTGTTCAACCCTGAGGCTTGATTTTCTGGGGGTGCATCTGCCTTCTTCTTAAGCAAAATTTTAGCAAAGACAAAGGAATCATCATTTACTATCACCAGATAACAACTTACCCCAAAGCTTGGTGGCTTAAAAAAATGACATTTATTTTACCCTGGGACCTGTAACTTGGGCAGTGCTCAGTCAGGCCTTGCCCCATTTGGCTTCAGCTGGAGTGGCTTGCGGGCCGAGGGGCCAGAGGCCTCGGAGGGCTCCCTCACTCACACACGTGGCAGTTGATACTGGCGGCTGCAGCTGTCCACTAGGATGCCTCCTTGTGGTGTCTCCCTGTGACCTGGGCTTCCTCACAATATGGGGGCTGGCTTCCAAGTGTGAGTAGCCCAAAGCAGAGAGCCAAGTGGAAGCTGTGTCCTCTGTGTAACCCCGCCCGGGAAGTCACATAGCGCCAATTCCACTCTACTCTGGTGTCAGAGCAGTCACAGCTCCAGCCCTGATTCGGGAGGAGGAAACATGAACCCCCCTTTCAGGGAGGAGACTGTCAAAATACATCGTCAGAAGAGCAGATGAAATGGAGCTATCACTGCAGTCCTTGAGAAAACCATGCCATGTGCCTGCAGTACCCTTCCTTTGCCTTCTTTGCTCTCACGACTTCCTGCTCCATCCAGGTCTTCACTCAGGACCTTCGTAGACGCTTCTGTATCTTCACCTGCCTGCATCTGATGTTGTTCCAGAAGAGAATCCAAAATCCTATTCCTCAAAGTCATAGATTCTTAGCTCTAGTCTAGGCCTTGGAGATTTTGTAATCTCTGTGGTCACAGTAACTGCCTTTCCCTACTTCTTCCGATCACTGGTCCTATCTTATGCTGGGAAGCAACGCCAGGATCTTACTCAGCCAAGCATGGACACCGAAACTGAGGTGGCCATTCTCAGAGAAAACTGGTGAGTTGCCAGTGAGAGGAGACTGGGGCAGACCACAGCAGGAGAAGCAGAGATGTCCTGAGAGACCATGAGACATGGAAAAGAGAAAAATGGAGAGAAAAGCAGCAGCTCAGATCCTGATGGATTCCCAGGATTCCTTCTCAGCCAAATATGCTAAGATAGCCTGGGATAGGGGTGATGGTTACTGGATTTTGGTTTTTATTTTTGTTTTGTAGCCGAAATAGCCTGAAATATCATCCAGCCTCTGGAGACCTGGAGCAGGAATGTGGCTTGTCCAGAGTCATGAGCTGGTTAGTGAAGGAGGCTGCATTTGAGTCCCGGCCATCTGATTCCATTTTCAGTATTGGATGTTTCCTGAATGTAGGCTTGGCCGGAAGCAAGCAGAAACCTTGAGGTTCTTAAGAGTTTGGGGAAGGGAGTTAAAGAAATAAGAAAGGGGACTAGAGGCTAAAGAACAAAAAGGGGAGGCTGGGGACCCTGAAGTCAAGTTTCTGTTTGATATTGTTACTTAACCTTGAGTATTTTCTCCATTCTCTGGCTTCTATAACATCACTTCATATTCTTCCTCTTGGACATCTGAACTACTTCTCTCACTTTAGATTGCAGGATAACAGTGGGCATATCCAGGTAGAATGAGCCCAGGTAAACCAGCCTTTTTATTTGAAGGGTGTTTAGAAGGTAAGGTCATTGTCACAACATGCAGTGCTGTGTTGCTGGGCAGAAATGTAACATCAGGCGGAATAATCCAGACTTGACAGACAGTCACTCAGACCTAAGTACTTAGGGACCAAGACAGAATGAACCTGTTCTCGGGATGCCATCTAATCGAATTCAGGCGTGTGTGCAGCCCACAGCACTGCAAGGTGACCATTTCAGTGGGCAACGATTATTAAAATTGGACTCTTTTTTCAAAGGGGTTCAAAGTTAAAATTCTGCCGAGCATTATCTTCTTCCCACGACGACCACGTCATTTTTATAAGAGATTGTACTGCCTAGAAATCCTCCTGATCCTTCGTTCTTCCTCACATTTAATCCGTGTTCAAGTTGGCTGCCAAATTGGGGACCAGACACATCCAGAGAAGCACAAGAGATGATTAACACCTACCTCTTGGAACACTGCTGATGATTAATAAGATATTGTGCCACAGCTGCGTATGTTTTTATGTTTACCAAAGTCAGGCTTGATTAAAGCTGGCTTTTTGTGACATCCTCTGATTCCTCCTGGTGTTGGTAGTTATAGGAGATTGGTAGTCCAGCTTCATTTTTTACCTCACAGGGAAGCACTCCTGTGGCCATATCCAGATCTACGCCAGGGATTAACTGATGTTTCTCTGGGGCTGGGGAAACAGCATAGAGAGATCATCCCTAAACACTGGCTGGGGGAGAACTGAACTCTTCAGATCAAATATATTTGGCCCACTCCTGACTCTGCCTCCTGATCAAAGTCAGGGGTGATTTCAGAGACATGGCCCCTCACTCAGTCAGGTACTGTCTGTCTGCTCTGTCCATGGGTGTTAGAAACAAGGCACTGATGTGTAAGCAGGTCTTCGTCGTGGCAGCTGACTTCAGTTCATCCCAGAATCCAGGCTGGCGTCTTTAATCCCTCCCTATAAAGCTATCTGACAGAGCTGCACAGCCCACGGATTGGATGCCTTTTATTGTTTTTCTAATCGCCTTTAATGTGTCTTCACACAGTTTTTGTGTTGATTTGTGAACCTGCTCATGTCAGCAGAAAGACAGAGGAGGGAAGGAAGGGAGGGAGGGAGGGAGGGAGGAAGGAAGGAAGGAAGGAAGGAAGGAAGGAAGGAAGGAAGGAAGGAAGGAAGGAAGGAAGAACAGAGGGAGAGGGAGGGAGGAAGGAAAGAGGGAAGGAGGAAAAAAAGATTAATTCTCATAAAAGGGTGATATTTTAATAGTTCAATTTATTTTTTTAAGTTAGAGAATATGAAATTGTAGATCTCATCAGGATTTAAATTGTATTCCAGATGCAGATTGTATTTAAACACACACACACACAGAACCAATGTCTCAGGATAGCAGACCTTTCCCCCTTCCCTCAAAAATGCCGCTGTCTGTGTCTTCAAGCATGAAAAAAATTGAATTATTCCCAAGCTATATTTCCTCTCATAGAAATAGATGTTCATTTCTCTCCCACCCCCTTTCTATTTTTAATAGACATCCTTTTGATTAAATGTAGGCTTGGACCTGCTGATAATTTTATCATAAATGTTTAGACCAGAAACAAAGACATTTGAAAACAATGGAAACAGGCTCAGCGCCCTTGCAGCTTCCTTACGAAGGAAGGTGTGTTTCTAGGTGTGTTTCATGGCCTAGAAATACTCAGCCCCAAGTAAAATCCCATCCCCCCGCATTGTCAGGTTTTGAATATTAAGCATCAAGATATCTTGTAATTTTGGCAGTGGCCTGTCATTTGGATAGTTGTCTGCAAATGCTACTAATATTATTTCGGATAAAAACTGTCTCATTACCATGTAAGTTATGAAAACAAATGAACTCACATATCACCTGCATTTCTTCCTCCCGTCCTGTGTCATCCCTGTCCTCTTGTGATGCAGTTCAGTTCCCATGGGACGGTAATGCCCCTGAAAATTGACAGTCACATTCTATTATAACATATTTTTCCCATTTAATAACATGGTATAGGTAATGATTCATAATCCTCAAAGGACCTCCTGCCAGTGACAACTGAACTCAAGTAATTGAGAACACCATGCAATTTGGCGGTGACTACACTTTTATGGTTCAATCAGGAGTTAAAGCAACAGTATATCTGGAGAGGCTTTCAGTAAAGTGACATTTTCCTGATATATTTCCACGTCTGTTTAACATACGTAACTCTTGCTTCTTCAGGCCACTAAGGCCTGAAAGAAGACCACAAAGGGTATACTTATTTCCCATTAGACAGTAAGTCCTAGAAAGACAGGAATATTTTCTCCTTTTCTGTATTTTTAGTGCCTAGAAGAGTGCTTGGTATAAAGTGCGCTCCATCATTAGTTCGCCTGCCTGGTGGCATGCCAATCAGGAAAACAGTCTTTGGTTTTGAGTTCCCATCCATCAGTATCACTGCATCCGAACTCCCCAAGGCCCCTTGAAACCCTGGAAGGATTAGAGTGACTGGCAGGATTACTTCCTGCCTAGTACCTGATGGCCTTAATTAGGAGCCCTTGATGCCAGTCCCTCAACCATCATCTCGCACAACTCAGTAATAATGAGGGCTGACCTCGCTTTTCCAGCCTTCTCACAGACCCCTCCTAGGACCAGGGCTGGGTCTGAGACTTTCTCAGTGGCGAGAAAATTTTGTGCCCCACCAAAAGGATTCCTCCCCACTGACCATCAACAGCACCCCACATGAGACCCCGGGCACCCTAGCTCTCTCCTACCTCCACAGGGGCCCCTGCTTTACTCCCTAGGACACTAGTTTTTGTCTTCTCAGAATCTTTGTTAGGATCATGTACAATAATATATGTATGTAAGTCACTTAATATAGTATCTAGCACAGGGTAAGCACTCAACAATGGATAGTTTATTCATTTTCTGAGTTTAAAGCATATCTTTCAGTAACTATGAAGTATAACAAGTAAGTTCTGAATATTACAGATATGGAGACAACATTAGGGTGTTGAGTGTGGGCTTGCCAGGAAATTTAACCTTGCTTTAAG